>CM019710.1:28081029-28116029 GCA_009760885.1 Achatina immaculata | reverse complement strand
GTCAGTCATTTGCATGTCACGAGCGGAACTTTGCCTCCATAACAGCTCTCCTGTAGGCCTCTCTGTAGTGAGCAAGATGGCCTCCTGCTGATGCATCCATTTGTAGATTATCAACGATATCTTGCAGCCATCATCGCTTTGGTCTTCCTCTCTTTCTTTTTCCCATCATGCACCCTTCCAAGACTGCATTCTCTAAATTATCATGACGTTTAACATGTCCAGAATATTTAAGTTTTCTCTGTTTAATCTTCCTTACTAGCCAGCCGTCTTCAATATTACGAGGTGTGATTGATAAGTTCTCGGCATAAGGTACAAACACGTGAAACGCACAGTTGATATTAGGTGCATTTGTAGATCAGATTAATGTAAGATTAAACACCAAGTTTCAAGAAATTAAGTGCAACCAATTTTTTTACAGGCTACTGAAGTGGTAAGAGGTGACAGAAATGGACAAAATGGATAAAATTTCTCATAGAGCAATCATTCGCTACCTCTGCATCAAGGGCTTATCATCGAAGGAGATCCATGAGGATATGGTAGAGACTCTAGGGGAGAGTGCCCCTTCTTACAGCACAGTGAAGAAATGGGCAGCTCAGTTCAAACATGGAAGAGAGAGTCTGGAAGATGATCCCCGTCCAGGAAGACCAAGAACGGTAACCACCGATGAAACCACCGGCAGAATCCATGGCATGATAATGGAGGATCGACGACTAACTGAACGATACATTGCTAATGAGTTGGGCATCTCACGGGAACGTGTTCATGCCATTATTCACAATGATCTTCAAATGACAAAGGTCTCTGCTTGACGGGTCCCAAAACTTCTTGGAGCTGATCACAAACGACAGCGTCTCAACATGTCAAGAGACAATCTTGGCCATTTTTCTGCAGATCCTGAAAAGTTTCGTCAGCAATTTGTGACTCTGGATGAGACTTGGGTTCATCATTTTCAACCAGAAACCAAAGAACAGTCAAAGCAGTGGAAACATCATGGATCCCCACCTCCAAAGAAAGCAAGGTTTGTTCTGTCTGCTGGCAAAGTGATGGCTTCCATCTTTTGGGATTCAGTAGGTGTGTGCTATTGGTAGACTATCTTCAAAATGGCAGAACGGTCACCGGGGCCTATTGCGCTAATCATGTGAACCAACTGAGGGTCAAACTGAAGGAAAAGCGTCGAGGGAAATTGAGTCATCTTTCCTCCAGTTCACAAGTCGGCAGTGGCAATGGCTGCCATCAATGAATGCGGCTTCCAGCTTCTTGAACATCCTCCTTATTCTCCAGATTTGGCCCCTTCGGACTATTACCTGTTTACCAAACTCAAAAAGGAGCTCAATGGTCGCAAATTTGCTTCAGATGATGACGTCATTCATGCTGTAGACCACTTTCTACTGGCACAAGATGCTGACTTTTACAAAGAAGGGATCCGTATGGTCCAGGATCGCTGGACTAAGTGTATAAACTTGCAAGGGGACTATGTTGAGAAATAATCCAAAAAAGGTGTCTACAAATAATCCGTTGTTCCTTATGCCGAGAATTTATCAATCACCCCTCGTAACTTCTTGTATTATGGATATATTTGTTTTTTTTTTTTAGTTCATGATATTTGAAGGACTCTTCTATAGCATTTACATTCAAAGGCATTTATGTGTTTCTCAGCTGTTTTGTTAAGTGTCCAGGTCTCGCAGGCATATTTTGCGATGGGAAAGATGCAAGCCCTTAAAAATCTTGTTTTTGTATTTCTATCTATTCTTCTCCACATCTTCTTTAGTTATTTAATTTTTGAAGAGCGATATATGTCTTTCTTTTAATTTCCCTCATTGTGTCTCATTTATAGTTAGTAGTGATCCAAGATATTCAAAACTCTCCACTTCTTCCAATTTTTCCTCATTGATATATATTTCGGCTGCCCTGTTTGTTTTGTCAGTTGTCATCAATTTAGTTTTCTTCGCATTAAGATAGAGGTTTTGCTCTTCACTGTTCTTATGGATTAACATAATTTGTTTTTCCATTCCTTTTTGTGTTGTGAGCAGTAATACTGTCTCTTTTTCTTATCTTAGCCACTATTTTCTTAGTACTTGTCAATATCTTCGATATTAAACTTAAATATTTTGGACACATTAAAGATCATAATAATTTAGAGAAGAAAGTCTTGGAAGGGTACATAATGGGAAAAAGAAAGAGAGGAAGACCAAGGCGAAGATGGCTGCAAGACATCGTTGATGAACTGCAAATGAATGCATCAGCAGCAGGGCATCTTGCTTACAACCGAGAGGCCTACAGGAGAGCTGTTAGGGAGGCAAAGTTCCGCAATGGACATGCTAATGACTGACTGACAATATCTTCACTTGTAGGAATTATTGTTAAGATCTCCAAGCAGTCTACTCCACGGACTAGAAATCTTACAGTTCGGGCAAATAAAATTTTGTTGTTTTTGTTTTCTCCTGCCCTTATTTATGAACACGCTCAACAATCCAAGTATGTGTGTCCTTCATGGGAATTTTAAAAAGCTGATATTTTTATAGAATTTTGTGTGTTTTATACAGAAAATCTCCAATTGGTTTTTTTTTTCGCATGTCAGCCGCTGACTAGCATCTTTTGTTCAGTTTTGTGATTTTGCGGCTGAAATATTGCTTGAAACAAACTTTTACTGTAAGAGAAGGGCACTATCACAGAATGTGCTCAAGGGTGGATAATTATTTTTATTTATTGTACGTTTATTTCATTTCTGTAATCTGCTGGCTTCTCGCTAGATGGCGCTGTTATATTATTAAAATGTGCAGTCATCTGTCAAGTAAATGTTCCTTCTTGGTGAGCGAAGACTGCCGGGAAAGGACAGATCGGAAAGAGAAACGAACAATGAGAATGAAAAGTTGATTATGTAGTCTTTCAGCTTCCGTGTTCAACTTTCATGGTGAGTCTGGCGTTCTCCTGAACAAATATCTCTCCCGAGGTCCCTGCAGACGGGCATATGATACCATGTCCTTCCACAACCCTCCATACCGTGTGCATCTCATCAGCACTGCCAATGAGCACTTCCCATGCCAGGATGTCAAACAAACGAGATAACGACTGCCGTAAAACTGGTTCTAGTAATACAGGTAGATAGAGGTGTATGGTTCTAGTAATACAGGTAGATAGAGGTGTATGGTTCTAGTAATACAGGTAGATAAAGGTGTATGGTTCTAGTAATACAGGTAGATAGAGGTGTATGGTTCTAGTAATACAGGTAGATAAAGGTATATGGTTCTAGTAATACAGGTAGATAGAGGTGTATGGTTCTAGTAATACAGGTAGATAGAGGTGCATGGTTCTAGTAATACAGGTAGATAGAGGTGTATGGTTCTAGTAATACAGGTAGATAGAGGTGTATGGTTCTAGTAATACAGGTAGATAGAGGTGCATGGTTCTAGTAATACAGGTAGATAGAGGTGTATGGTTCTAGTAATACAGGTAGATAGAGGTGCATGGTTCTAGTAATACAGGTAGATAGAGGTGTATGGTTCTAGTAATACAGGTAGACAGAGTTGTATGATTCTAGTAATACAAGTAGACAGAGTTGTATGATTCTAGTAATACAGGTAGATAGAGGTGTATGGTTCTAGTAATACAGGTAGATAGAGGTGTATGGTTCTAGTAATACAGGTAGATAGATGTGTATGGTTCTAGTAATACAGGTAGATAGAGGTGTATGGTTCTAGTAATACAGGTAGATAGAGGTGTATGGTTCTAGTAACACAGGTAGATAGAGGTGTATGGTTCTAGTAATACAGGTAGATAGAGGTGTATGGTTCTAGTAATACAGGTAGATAGAGGTGTATGGTTCTAGTATTACAGGTAGATAGAGGTGTATGGTTCTAGTAATACAGGTAGATAGAGGTGTATGGTTCTAGTAATACAGGTAGATAGAGGTGTATGGTTCTAGTAATACAGGTAGATAGAGGTGTATGGTTCTAGTAATACAGGTAGATAGAGGTGTATGGTTCTAGTAATACAGGTAGATAGAGGTGCATGGTTCTAGTAATACATGTAGTTAGAGGTGTATGGTTCTAGTAATACAGGTAGATAGAGGTTTATGGTTCTAGTAATACAGGTAGATAGAGGTGCATTTTTCTAGTAATACATGTAGATAGAGGTGTATGGTTCTAGTAATACAGGTAGATAGAGGTGTATGGTTCTAGTAATACAGGTAGATAGATGTGTATGGTTCTAGTAATACAGGTAGATAGAGGTGTATGGTTCTAGTAATACAGGTAGATAGAGGTGTATGGTTCTAGTAATACAGGTAGATAGAGGTGTATGGTTCTAGTAATACAGATAGATAGAGGTGTATGGTTCTAGTAATACAGGTAGATAGAGGTGCATGGTTCTAGTAATACAGGTAGATAGAGGTGTATGGTTCTAGTAATACAGGTAGACAGAGTTGTATGGTTCTAGTAATACAGGTAGATAGAGGTGTATGGTTCTAGTAATACAGGTAGATAGAGGTGTATGGTTCTAGTAATACAGGTAGATAGAGGTGTATGGTTCTAGTAATTTAGGCAGATAGAGGTGTATGGTTCTAGTAATACAGGTAGAGAGAGGTGTATGGTACAGTTTTGCAAAGCCATAGAGGGAATGAGAAAAGAGGAAAAAAATTAAATACATACAACATCCAATATTTTGCCTTGGGCCTTTTTCAAAGATTACTTACAAAAACAAACACAACGCAAAATAAAAGAAGAAAAGCGAAAAGGAAGAACACAGCTTTGTGACATCCCTCCAGGATGTCAAACATCTTCTCTCTCTGTCTACCTCTGTCTCTTCTACCTTCGAGCTTTCCTGTTGTCATTGGCTGCTATACCCCCCCCCTCTCCCCTAAAACATGCCCCATAAAGAAAGACATATAGCTAATGTTCATTTTTTTTCTTCTAATGTTCTTTTTCCTCTCTCTGACGTATGTGAGGACAGAGAAAGTGCCCGATGATTAAACAAATCTTTCACAAACCTTACAGAATATATTCTTAGTTGCTGTTTGATGATGAAACTTGCTTTTGAAATGTCTGTATTTCTTTTCCAAGAATTGAGAACTTACTTTAACTCTTTACCTGCCAAACATGTTTTTGTTTTTTATATATCTGTGTTTATATGAAATTAAAAAAAGAACGTACTTTAACCCCTTATCTACTAAACACTTCCACGAAAAATAGAACGTATATTTTTTTTCTCATCAAAGATTCAGGGTGTTATATATAGGTGTTAATGACACAATGTCTATTTTTAGCTTTTTCAGCAGTTTACCAGAAAAATGGCCGACTCCTGCTACAGTATAAACACCATGTGAATAAAGTCGTTTAAGTTTACTCCTTCTTATTTAACAAACTCGTGGTAGATCAAGAGTTAACAAACTCGTGGTAGATCAAGAGTTAACAAACTCGTGGTAGATCAAGAGTTAACAAGGAAGTGGAGCTCATGCACTTAACACCCAGCCAGGAAGAAAAGCGCCAGCGCCGTCTGTAGCCTGGGAACCTGAGCCTAGGATTTGCCTTTCCTTATTTGTCACTTAATAATCGCACTGATCAGATTAACGAGAAGCTCGATGATGTTGTTTTCCTTGTCGATGTCATCGCTGTCGTGTGCATAATTACTTGCAGACGTTTTCATGTCGCAACGTAAGGACTAGTTTCTGGCCAGACTTTCGACCAGTCTGTTGCGCAAGGAGTAATGTTCTCTTGAGCAAACTTAAAAGAATAATCTTTTGTTAGATTTCATCTCTTTCTTTGCGAAAAGGGAATTAAAAGATCTCACATCAAATTTACAGCAAATATATGTAAAACGACATGTTTTCGTCGCGTGGAATAGCAGATAAACAAATGGCTGTAATTAGCTTACATAATAATTTAAAATTTAAATATGAAGAAAAAAAATTTTTTTAAGCAGAAAGAAACCTTTGGAATGGCTCAAGGTAGAAATAGAGTTAATGTGGTAATTTGGTGTGAATGAAGAGTAATACACGTATATAAATCATATCAACATTTACTCATGTAAACCTCTTTGTTTTGGAGAGGTAAGAAGATGAGAGAGATGCTAAAACAGGGAGGTATATCTCTCACATCTTACACGGGTTTGAGGGAGTATGGAAGACCTTCTATTTTGTATACCTGCACTCTCCAGGTGCAAAATAAAAGGTAAATGAGTACAGCAATGACGTGCAAGATGGCGGTCGTTTTTAAAACGCTCTCGCCGGCATGCAGAAATCAGCGGAATTACGCTTGATCTGTTACATATCATGTACCGGGAGTTGGGCATAAGGCTAACAACCTTATCCTGAGACCTATCTAGAGGCAACTCCAGATAGGAAAAAAAGATATCGTTATGGAAACTCGCAGAGAAACCAACCGAGCATCAGGGATGCCAACTCCGAAGAGCTCATTCGTCGGCCCCAAACATGTGACAAGGGTTGGATTCTGGAATGTGAGAACGATGGCAGCACCAACAAGAACTAACCAGGTCATCAAAGAAATGGAGAGATACCATCTAGACATACTAGGCATCAGCGAAATGCGATGGCCAGAAGCAGGTAAAAGATCGGCGGAAAACGGTAAGTTAATTATACATTCAGGTAGAAATGACAATAAATTCCGAGACGGAGTGGGCATTATTATGTCAAATGTAGCTGCAAAGAGCCTTGTAGAATGGGAACCAGTGAACAGTCGTATAATAAGAGCACGATACAACCTACGACACGGAAGAATGACAATAATACAGTGTTATGCACCCACGAATGATGCAGATGATGATGTGAAAGACGACTTTTATCACCAACTACAACAAATCATCAACAAAGTCCCTAAACACGACATCCTAATTGCTATGGGGGACTTCAATGCTAAGGTAGGGAAGGATAATACCGACGTTGAAAAAGTGATGGGGAAAGAAGGAATTGACATGGTTAATCAGAATGGAGAAAGATTAATTGAAATATGTTTAACAGAGGGCATGGTCATTGGAGGCACAATATTCCCACACAAAGAGATACATAAAACAACATGGATATCTCCAGATGATAGAACTAGAAACCAGATAGACCATTTTTGTATTAGAAAGCAATACAGAACATCTCTCATGGATGTAAGGGCTTATAGGGATGCAGATGTCAACAGTGATCACAACCTGTGCATAGGGAAAATAAAACTAAAATTGAAAAGTCAACACAAGAAATCAGTACACAGAAAGATAAACATCCACAGCCTACAAGAAGAAAATACTAACATTAATTTCAATCAGGAACTTGCCAATCATTCCAAAACACCCAGTGAAGTTGAGGAGATAGGTATAAATGAGTTATGGAATTCTTACAGCACAGCCATAATCACAGCAGCAAAAGTAAGCGCTGGATTGGAAAAACCAAATAGAAAAGCATGGATATCAGATAAAACATGGAAGTATATACATGAAAGACGAGCAGTCAAATTAAACATGTTGAATGCAAAAGCAGATCATGAAAGAGATTCGGCAAAAGCAAAATACAAAGACATAGACAAGAAAGTAAAAAGTTCAGCTAGAAGGGATAAAAGAGAATACATAGACAATATGGCGAAAGAGGCAGAAAAAGCAGCAAAAACAGGAGACAGCAAAACTTTATATAACATACAAAAGAGGCTAACAGGTACTATTACATCTAAAGAAAGACCAATCCATAGCAAAACTGGAACACTATTAACATCAAATAAAGACCAAAAGCAAAGATGGGCTGAACACTTCCAAGAAATACTCAATCGACCACACCCAAAAGAATTGTTAAACCTTGAAACTGACTTACCAGCCCCACAACTAAATGTCAATCTAGATGAAATTGAATTGTATGAAATTGAAACAGCAGTGAATTTAATGGCTAACAACAAAGGTGCAGGTGAAGATGAAATAACAGCCGAGATGCTAAAAGCTATCAATAGTGACAACATGAGACAACTACAGAGAATGTTTAACAAGATTTGGAAAGAAGAAAAGGTCCCTTCTAATTGGAAGAAGGGAATCATTGTGAAAATACCAAAAAAGGGCAACCTTAGTGACTGTAACAACTGGAGAGGAGTAACCTTAATATCAGTTGTGTCAAAAGTATTTTGCAAGGTCATTTTGAATAGACTCAAAGATATAGTGGATACTGCAATGAGAGAAGAACAAGCAGGATTTCGAAAAGGGAGAAGCTGTCTCGACCAGATCTTTACTCTCAGAATAATACTTGAAGAACATATTGAAAAGCAGAAACCATTAATACTGAATTTCATAGATTTTAAGAAGGCATTTGATAGCATACACAGAGATTCATTATGGAGAATTTTATATAACATACAAAAGAGGCTAACAGGTACTATTACATCTAAAGAAAGACCAATCCATAGCAAAACTGGAACACTATTAACATCAAATAAAGACCAAAAGCAAAGATGGGCTGAACACTTCCAAGAAATACTCAATCGACCACACCCAAAAGAATTGTTAAACCTTGAAACTGACTTACCAGCCCCACAACTAAATGTCAATCTAGATGAAATTGAATTGTATGAAATTGAAACAGCAGTGAATTTAATGGCTAACAACAAAGGTGCAGGTGAAGATGAAATAACAGCCGAGATGCTAAAAGCTATCAATAGTGACAACATGAGACAACTACAGAGAATGTTTAACAAGATTTGGAAAGAAGAAAAGGTCCCTTCTAATTGGAAGAAGGGAATCATTGTGAAAATACCAAAAAAGGGCAACCTTAGTGACTGTAACAACTGGAGAGGAGTAACCTTAATATCAGTTGTGTCAAAAGTATTTTGCAAGGTCATTTTGAATAGACTCAAAGATATAGTGGATACTGCAATGAGAGAAGAACAAGCAGGATTTCGAAAAGGGAGAAGCTGTCTCGACCAGATCTTTACTCTCAGAATAATACTTGAAGAACATATTGAAAAGCAGAAACCATTAATACTGAATTTCATAGATTTTAAGAAGGCATTTGATAGCATACACAGAGATTCATTATGGAGAATTTTATGTCTATATGGAATACCATCTAAAATTGTCAACATCATTAAGGACTTATACAATGGATATGGTTGTGCAGTCAAGACAGAAGAAGGGATGAGTGAATGGTTCCAGATTGAAACAGGCGTGAAACAAGGATGTATACTGTCTCCTTTACTTTTTGGGATTACAATAGACTTCATAATGAAAAAATGCTGCACAGGTAACACAGGTATTGACTGGGTACATGGGACCCAACTAGAAGATCTTGATTTTGCTGATGACATAACTCTTATCAGTAATAATGTGAATTCCATGCAAGAAAAAACAGATAGCCTATCTTCACTGGCTAGCAAAATAGGACTTGAAATTAACAAGGACAAAACAAAAATAATGAAAATTCCCATCAATCAAAATGGAAAAATACACATAGAAGGGACAGATATTGAAGAAGTCAATCAATTTGCATACCTTGGCAGCTACATAGACCAGGATGGTGACACTAGAAAGGAAGTTAGGATCAGAATTGCAAAAGCAGCATCAATCTTCAAGAATCTTGAGAACATATGGAATTCAAAAGTTATAAGCACAAAAACCAAGTTAAGACTATTCAATTCAAATGTAATATCCACCCTCATTTATGCATGCGAAAGCTGGAAAACAACTAAAGAAATAGAAAAGAAATTAGACTCTTTTGAAAACAAATGCCTAAGGAAAATACTCGGCATCAAGTGGAATGAATTCAAGAACAATGCAGAGATAAGACAGATGACTAAACAACAACCAGTCTCACGGGTGATCAGGAAAAGGAGATGGACATATGTTGGCCACTTGATGAGAAGAAATGAGCAGAGAATCCCAAAACAAGCTATCAAGTGGAACACAACAGGCCGAAGAAAAAGGGGCAGACCGCGTGAAACTCTGAAGAGAACATTATTAAGAGAGGCCAAATTAACAGGCATAAAATCCTTTGATGAGGTTGAAAGACTCGCCGAAGACAGGAAAAATTGGCGAACTACTTTGCGAGCCCTATGTGACGTCTAACGGCACGGGAAGGATATAAGATATAAGATAAGATAAGAGTACAGCAATGTGAGAGAACAGAGTCCACGTTTGGGTCTTAGAGTACAGAAAAAGCTTGGGCAAGCACGATACTAGAGGGCCCCCACCCCTCTTCTTCTAACAAGCCTTAGAGCACAGACAAAATTTTGGACAAGAACGGCACTAGAGGGCCCCACAAAAGCCTCACTGAACTTCGAGGTCTCGACTGGGCACTCGGTGATGCCCAGGTATAATATCAGACGCCATGTACAAACAGAACATCCACACAAGCGGTACATCCACACAAGCAGTACATCCACACAAGCAGTACATCCACACAAGCGGTACATCCACACAAGTGGTACATCCACACTAGCGGTACATCCACATAATCAGTGCATATTCATTCATACATTCATTCACTTGTATGTCCTTTGCGGAACTTTGCCTCCCTAACAGCTCTCCTGTAGGCCTCTCGGTTGTGGGCAAGATGGCCTTCTGCTGATGCATCCATTTGCAGATCATCAGCGATGTCTTGCAGCCATCTTCGCCTTGGTCACAATGCATCTACACAAACAATTTGTCCACACAAACAATTTATCCACACAAACAGTACAACCACACAAACAGTACATCCACATAAACAGTACATCCACATAAACAGTACATCCACACAAACAGTACATCCACACAAACAGGCAGATTTTAAAAAAGTAAATGTAGGAACAGCCGTACTTATCAAAGAATAAAGCTGTTCCTGGCTGTTCTGTTTGAAGTCTGTTTATGCTATCCTGGCTTTACTGCAGCGCCTTTGAGTATGTTTAGATTTTTACTTTTATCTCCTGTATGGGAAAACTGCTTCCACACAAGCAATACACAGGTACACATACTGTCTACACGCAGTACCCATATCTTACATCCTTCCCATGCCGTTAAACGTCACATAGGGCTCGCAAAGTAGTTCGCCAATTTTTCCTGTTTTCGGCGAGTCTTTCAGCCTCATCAAAGGATTTTATGCCTGTTAATTTGGCCTCTCTTAATAATGACTTCTTCAGAGTTTCACGCGGTCTGCCTCTTTTTCTTTGGCCTGTTGTGCTCCACTTAATAGCTTGTTTTGGGATTCACTGGTCATTTCTTCTCATCAAGTGACCAACATATGTCCATCTCCTTTTCCTGATCACCCATGAGATTGGTTGTTGTTCAGTCATCTGTCTTATCTCTGCGTTGTTCTTGAATTCGTTCCACTTGATGCCGAGTATTTTCCTGAGGCATTTGTTTTCAAAAGAGTCTAATTTCTTGTCTATTTCGTTAGTTGTTTTCCAGCTTTCACATGCATAAATGAGGGTGGATATTACATTTGAATTGAATAGTCTTAACCTGGTTTTTGTGCTTATAACTTTTGAATTCCATATGTTCTCAAGGTTCTTGAAGATTGATGCTGCTTTTGCAATTCTAATTCTAACTTCCTTTCTAGTGTCACCATCCTAGTCTGTGTAGCTGCCAAGGTATGCAAATTGATTGGCTTCTTCAATATCTGTCCCTTTTATGTGTATTTTTCCATTTTGATTAAGGGGAATTTTCATAATACTCACATAATACTCACACAAACATAATGTCCTGACAAATATTATATCCACGCGTACGCCGTACACACACTAGCAAAGTACCCCCACAAACATGCCACACACATGATGCTCACACAAACGTAATATCCACACAAACATCGCTCACATACAAGTAAAGTACCTATACAAATTTCACATACATGATAACCACACAAGCGTAATACCCTTACAAACATAGTACCCACACAAACATAGTACCCACACAAACATAGTACCCACACAAACATAGTACCCAAATAAAAATCACGCCTACACAAATGGTACACCTGTACAAACCAGTACAATCACATATAAAATACATTCAGGCACACTCTGCCCACACGAAAAGTATACCCACACATCTACCTCTACCACACAATTCTAGTATCAGATAATCAAGTACTCCCACACATCTACCACACATTTCTTGAATCAGATAACCAAGTACTCCCACACATCTACCACAATTTCCTGTATCAGATAACCAAGTACTCCCACACATCTACCACACATTTCTAGTACCAATGAACAAAATAACACTCATGTAACATGAACCTTTTGTTAACGACATGAACATAACTAATAAAGAATGAACATATCCCATGAACAGAATCTGTAATGAACAAAACATGAAAGCGGCCGACGATATACATGGCATGAAAACATTTGTTGTGAATTAACGTGACGTGTGAGTTACGAATTGAAAAAAAAGCAGAAATAATCCATTAAATTTCACAAATCACATACAAGATCGTGCATTAATTATGCCAACAAAAGAGAAGAGGGGTGGGCGGAGCTGAACAAGTTGACATTTATTTGACAGGAGGGGGCGGGACGGGAGGAGAGATTTCAAGATAAACAATGTGGCCTTTTGTTGTTGTTGTTGTAAATAAATAAATCATTAATAGAAATTCATTATCATCAGTCTTCTGTACTCCCAATGGAGCACAAGCCATCAACAAAGGTTTCCCCAACCAGTTCTGTCTTGAGGATAAGTTGGTATAACTCAAACCACGTCTTTCCCTGCTTCCTTCAGTTCTCTCTGTATTGTGCGTCTCCATGTTCCAAATGACCGGTTCTTTTCCCTTGAGGCGTTTATAGAAAATTAATGACTATAAATTGTTTATACCACAGGCGCATTCAAGCTCAGTATATTGGGTTCTTTGTTCCGTGTACAGCGTTATGTCATTCTTAAAGCGGATTCTTTCCTTCCACCTATAAGGCTGGGAGTATGTTCTCATACACAAACGCTGGGATTATGTTCTCATACACAAACGCTGGGATTATGTTCTCATACACAAACGCTGGGAGTATGTTCTCATACACAAACTCTGGGATTATGTTCTCATACACAAACGCTGGGAGTATGTTCTCATACATAAACGCTGGGATTATGTTCTCATACACAAACGCTGGGATTATGTTCTCATACACAAACAGCTTGTCTAGCTAAGTTCACAGATTTTCTCTCTGTGTATGGGGGGGGGGGTGGGGGAGGGAAGAAGATGAGGTCTATTTCTTGACATACTTAGGAGGATCCTTGATTTCTTGACAGTTTTTGACAAAAGTGCGAAGACTGAGGGTGTACGGGAGAAAGAGGGGTGGGGGGAGGGGTTGAGGGTTACAAATAGGGTAAAATTGTTGACATAATTAATGAACGGCCCTTACAGAGAACTTTTATACATCTCATTTATATCATTTCACGATGTGGTCTTAAATGTCATCCAAATATCAGGCCAGTTAAACGACACAGCCTGGACTAGCCTTGAAGAGATGACCTACATCACATTCCAGGATCAAATCGGCCTGGCTGTAAATGCTAGACAAGCAAATGACGGCCCTGCCATATAAACACTTTGAATAATGTAACATATAATGTTATTTCAAAAGATATCAAGAACTGATCATTTTCAGAATTTGAACAGACGGAAACAAAACATCATCTTTTGAGCAAACGTGATGCCAGATATGGTTGTTTGTACCTTCTTCCACTTCAGTAGCCTTAAAGGTGTTAGAACATTTGCTTAATACATTCTGCAATCTTGTCTCATCTACTCAACACACACATCACGTGTTACAACAGCTACATGCTACAATCTTGTCTCATCTACTCAACACACACATCACGTGTTACAATAGCTACATGCTACAATCTTGTCTCATCTACTCAACACACTCATCACGTATTACAACAGCTACATGCTACAGTTTTGTCTCATCTACTCAACACACACATCACATGTTACAATATCTGTTTGCTACATGCTGCAATCTTGTTTCATCTACTCAACACACACATCACATGTTACAACATCTGTTTGCTACATGCTGCAATCTTGTCTCATCTACTCAACACACACATCACATGTTACAACAGCTATTTACTACATGCTACAATCTTGTCTCATCTACTCCACACAGAAACACACAACAATTTTGTAGAACTGAATCACACACTTCTCTCTATCTTTATTACATATAAGCAAACACACAAACACACACTCTACACACATGTACAAACACACACATACACAAACACACACACACTCTCTACACACATGCACAAACACACACATACACTCTACACACATGCACAAACACACACATACACAAACACACACACACACACTCTACACACATGTACAAACACACACATACACATAAACACACTCTCCTTTCCCTTCACACAAACAGCTTTTTACTGCAACAAATAATTAACATTACAGTTTGTCTGAAAATAGCATGAAAGCTTATGATATATGTCAGTTCACAAAGCTGACACAAGCAAATTTAAAGCATGAATCTATAATATTTCTCATGAATCTGTAATATTTTTCATGAATTTATGATAAAAGGTGCCAGTGATACCAATACAACAATGGAAGTGATCACAATTAAATAAAACTTAACAAAATAGTTAACGAAATTATTCATTAATATAACGAAGACATTTTGAATAATTTGGTTGGAGAATAAAATCATTATTTTATACAAAAAAAAAAGTTACTGTGGAAGTTTATGAAGGTATAGAACTACAACATTTTATAGAAATCACAAAAAATGAATCACTTGGAGTTACAAGGCTTTACAAAAATAAATCGATCGAATCAATCGAACATCTACAGTCCTCTTGGTGATATTTGTAAAGTTTCTTAAAGCTGGTGACATGACATAAGCAGACACTAGAACTTCCACTCTGGTTCAAGTCTCAATGTCCTTTCTCAATGTTACACATTTCTGTATCGTAGATTCATAGTTCAGATGTCATTCAATCTCAGCTTTCATTCCTTTCTTTTGCTGGGATCTTATTCATTGTATATTTACGTCATTTTGTTGTTGTTGTTGCTGCTGTTTTCGCTTGCGACTGATCCATATCCGCTTCCTTTTTTTGTGTGTGGAATAAGCAGAGCTGTGTTCATTTTGTACGTTTTGAAAGGGAAGGCATCCGAAAAAATAAAGAAGAATTAAATGAGTTGTCTGCCAGTTGTTAAACAAAATGGTGGAACTATAAAGGAAGGAAAATATAGGCGCTAACGCCATATTCCTTATGTGCCTCTAAGGTATGATAGGATTATCTTTACTTTTACCTTTTTTTATAACGGAAAAAGATGCTAAGGAAGGCATAGAAATACTTGGAGAAGAGAAACACATGAAGGGAAGTAAGCAACACAGAATAAGAACGCTGGCACGAAATCTGAACTGTGTGCCAGAAATCGCATTGTAAACAAGCATCACGTGATGGGGGCTATCAGCAGACATACTCTTAAATGGACGCTGCGGCGGGCGGTGGAGCATATAAGTGGCTATCCTGAATGCAGTGAAGCAGGACTCTTGATTCTGAACGTTTGAGCTAAGTAGAGAACAAATCCAAGAACAGGGATGACTAGAGAAACTTTATTTTCCAAGGGAGTGGCGGATGATGATGATGATGACATATATGAGCTACTGGATAAAAGTAACAGTCTTTTATGTTGGAATATACAGGAAGTTTATAGATCAAGTTTTCCATAAGGACACTGGAGAATGCTGAGAGAGAGAGAGAGGAGAGAGAGAGGAGAGTGGAGGAGAGGAGAGAGGGAGGGAGAGAGAGGGGGAGGGAGAGAGAGAGGAGAGGGGAGGAGAAGGAGAGAACGAACAAACTATATTTTCAAAGGGTAATGAATTGGGCACACAGGCCCTCTGACATTCTGCCCTTAATTTGTCAGGAATGACTTGGTATATTTAGACACAAGACAAACATGAACAAAATGGCGAAACATAAAAATCTCTTATCAATACAATCAGTTGTATAAAGGAACTAAGCACATGCCATGTAAATGTTTCCACAATCTAACACTTTCATTACAGTCAAATACATAAATAAATTAAATGATAGATTTACTGCAGCTTTTCTGTAAACATAGAGCTGTCGTTTCACAACTCAAAGATATAAAGGTGTTACAACTTTTTTTATAAACATATACCAGTAGTTAGACAACTCAGAGATATAGAGATATTACAGCTTTTCTATAAACTTATGCCAGTAGTTAGACAATTCAGAGATATAGGGATATTACAGCTTTTCTATAAACTTATGCCAGTAGTTAGACAACTCAGAGATATAGGGATATTACAGCTTTTCTATAAACTTATGCCAGTAGTTAGACAACTCAGAGATATAGAGATATTACAGCTTTTCTATAAACTTATGCCAGTCGTTAGACAACTCAAGGCAAAGAAGAAAATTACATACCCTAAGGCGATAGTGAAAAAAGTCTGCAGTTAGAAAAGAAGAAACATTATTTTAAAATTGTATGTTTTGTGGAAAAAAATCATTGGAAGCAGCAGAAATGTGGTTTATTAGAAGAATGTTGCGAATCCCCTGGACAGCAAAAATAACTAATGAAGAATGTATGAGAAGAGCTGGAGAGACAAAAAATCTTGTCAGAAAGATAAGAGAGAGACAATGTACTTTCATAGGACATGCAATGAGAAGAGGGGGCATTGAAAATATTATAACAACAGGAAAAATAGAAAGAAGAAGATCAAGAGGAAGACCAAGAGAAATGATACTGGACAGTCTGACGGGATGGTGTGAGAGGAGATCACAAACTGAACTGATGGCCTGCATGAAGGATCGTGTACTGTGGAGAAGCATAATAGCCAACGCCAGTCGGCACGGCACCTGATGATGATGATGATGATGATGTTTTGTGGTAGAACATTATAAAGATGAGTGTGTGAGTAAGTCATGTTTTCCTTGTACAAGTCAAGTTTCTGGTGTCTGGAGGAAGAAGACAATTGTTTAGATGTAGGCTGTTGTTTAAAGTTAGATTTGTGCAGCGAGTACATATATGGCGGAGCGTTATGTGACATAATTCTAAGAACAAGTTTATTTGTGTTGGATATGAGTGAGAGAGTGAAGAGAACGAGTGTGAGAGAGTGAGACAGAGTGAGAGTGAGAGAGAAAGAGTGAAAGAGAGAGACAGAGTGAGAGTGAGAGAGAAAGAGTGAAAGATAGAGACAGAGTGAGAGTGAGAGAGAAAGAGTGAAAGAGAGAGACAGAGTGAGAGTGAGAGAGAAAGAGTGAAAGAGAGAGACAGAGTGAGAATAAGAGAGAAAGAGTGAAAGAGAGGGACAGAGTGAGAGTGAGAGAGAAAGAGTGAAAGAGAGAGATTGAGAAAGAGAGAGATTGAGAAAGAGATTGAGAAAAAAGAGTATGAGAGAGATTGAGAAAGAGAGAGAGAGAGTGCGAGAGAGAGAGACATATACACAGACAGTGAGACAGACAGAGAGAAATATATACTAAAGGAAGGTGTAGAACTATTATTTATTCTGGTATACAGAAAAACTATACCTTTCAATCAGATAATTTTCTAATAGTGGATATTAATAAAAGAGATGAAAAATAAGAGAAAACTATACATTCAGTACACCTCCACTTCGCTTGGTCACGTGCCAACTTGGAGAACAGTTTCCCAGAATTATCCAAAACGTAGGAACATTTATTTATTATCTGATAGCACTTGGACCAGTCGTCATCACTATCATCATGTGCCGTGTCAGTATTATGCTTCCAGGACTTGAGTTGTTCATACCTTCCCTTGGAGGGGGGGAGGTTGCGAGGGCCAGGCTGACCAAGTGGCACATAAAGTTAGCTCACTACTGAAGATACAAGTATCTCTGCCTTTTCCTTATACATTTTATTTTATATCCTCCTTCGTGTCGGTTTCCTGTTCATTTCTTAGACTTTAAATGACTGGCCAGGCGATGTCCAGGCTCTCTGCATGTACGGTAAGGGTGCATGGTCACGTGAGTAATGGACAGAGATATAATGTAAATAAACGAGGGGTTTTAACTAACAACGTGACTACAAAACGCTGACTCATACAGATATGACATCACTTAACAGAATATGACATCACTTAACGGGATATGACATCACTTAACGGGATATGACATCACTTAACAGAATATGACATCACTTAATAGAATATGACATCACTTAACGGGATATGACATCACTTAACGGGATATGACATCACTTAACGGGACATGACATCACAAGACGGGACATGACATCACAAGACGGGACATGACATCACAAGACGGGACATGACATCACAAGACGGGACACTTCCTAGGTATGACAAAGACAACCCAAGTATAAAATATTTACTGCACATGTAAGCAGCTCCACAAGAGTAATTCCAAGGAGTGAAATATCCAAGGAATGACATATCCAGGGTGTGGCATATCCAAGGTGTGACAATCAAATGAGTGACATATCCAAGGTGTGACATATCCAAGGTGTGACATATCGAAGGAGTGACATATCCAAGATGTGACATATCCAAGGTGTGACATATCGAAGGAGTGACATATCCAAGATGTGACATATCCAAGGTGTGACATATCGAAGAAGTGACATATCGAAGGGGTGACATACCGAAATAGTGACATATCGAAGGTGTGACATATCGAAGGTGTGACATATTGAAAAAGTGACATATCGAAGGAGTGACATATCGAAGCAGTGACCTATCAAAGCAGTGACATGAAAAAGAGTTTTATAACAAAAGAGTGACATAACAAAAGAATGCTTTCCGTCATTATGTCAATCCTTTGAAATGCCGTTTCATCGTTATGCCACTCCTCAGTTATGTCACTCTTTTATTATGTCACTTCTTCGTTATGTCACATCTTCGTTACTTCACTATTTTTATACACACCTAAGCTTAACAAACAATCATCAATTCAAGTTTGTCACATTTCATTCGATAAAGTGTTCCTGAGAATCACAGAGGAGAAGTCTTTAAGAATCAAAACAAAGGACTAGCAGAAAGTGATTGACCACAGACTGTCCTAGGTATCCCATGAACTTGTAGATGTGACAGTGTGGACGAGTGATACTTGTAGATGTGAGAGTGTGGACGAGTGATACTTGTAGATGTGACAGTGTGGACGAGTGATACTTGTAGATGTGAGAGTGTGGACGAGTGATACTTGTAGATGTGACAGTGTGGACGAGTGATAATTGTAGACATGACAGTGTGGACGAGTGATAATTGTAGACATGACAGTGTGGACGAGTGATACTTAAAGATGTGACAGTGTGGATGTGTGATAATTGTAGGCGTGACAATGTGGAAGAGTGGTACTTGTAGACGTGACAATGTGGAAGAGTGGTACTTGTAGACGTGACAATGTGGAAGAGTGGTACTTGTAGATGTGACAACGTGGAAGAGTGGTACTTGTAGACGTGACAACGTGGAAGAGTGGTACTTGTAGACGTGATAATGTGGAAGAGTGGTACTTGTAGGCGTGACAGTGTGGGCGAGTGATAATTGTAGACGTGACAGTGTGGACGAGTGATAATTGTAGACGTGACAGTGTGGACAAGTGATAATTGTAGGCGTGACAGTGTGGACGAGTGATAATTGTAGACGTGACAGTATGGAAGAGTGGTACTTGTAGACGTGACAATGTGGAAGAGTGGTATTGTAGACGTGACAATGTGGAAGAGTGGCATTGTAGACGTGACAGTGTGGACGAGTGATAATTGTAGACATGACAGTGTGGACGAGTGATAATTGTAGACATAACAGTGTGGACGAGTGATAATTGTAGACGTAATAGTGTGGACGAGTGATAATTGTAGACATGACAGTGTGGACGAGTGATAATTGTAGACATGACAGTGTGGACGAGTGATAATTGTAGACATGACAGTGTGGACGAGTGATAATTGTAGACATGACAGTGTGGACGAGTGATAATTGTAGACATGACAGTGTGGACGAGTGATAGTTGTAGGCGTGACAATGTGGAGGACATCAACAATTAACTCGACACAAGAAAATAAGACCATGTAGCTACTTAACCATATTTTAAAACTCTAGCACAGCTTCGCAGCTGTTCACACTTTCTGAGTCAGGCTTTCATGCCCGAAGATAAGAACAATTTTGTAAGAAAATTGCTACTTGCAAGCTTAAGAAAGTAGTTATTAAATTCTTGTAAATAAGTCATTTTGGTTGCAGACTACAAATATATCACACTGAGAAATAAAGTAAGAGCTTTACATATATACACCAGAAAATCGTACATCACACAGATAGCTTCAGTTACATTCAAATATAGCTGTGTAGCTGTACATAGGTTACCAGGTGTGTCGTAGCTGTACACAGGATACTAGGTGTGTCGTATGTGTATATAGGAGCGAACGGTGATCATATGGTCAAGTGACCTTATTGTTATCAACTTGATCAGAAGAGGGGTTGTTGGCAGCCGTGTGGAAGTTAGAGGACAGCTGTGTGAAAGTTAGAGGACAGCTGGGTGGAAGTTAGAGGACAGCTGCGTGGAAGTTACAGGACAGCTGCGTGGAAGTTAGAGGACAGCTGTGTGAAAGTTAGAGGACAGCTGGGTGGAAGTTAGAGGACAGCTGGGTGGAAGTTAGAGGACAGCTGAGTGGAAGTTAGAGGACAGCCATGTGGACGTTAGAGGACAGCCATGTGGACGTTAGAGGACAGCTGAGTGGAAGTTAGAGGACAGTTGTGTGAAAGTCAGAGGACAGCTGCGTGGAAGGTAGAGGACAGCCGTGTGGGAACTAGAGGAAAGCAGTGGGGGAACTATAGGACAGCTGTATGAGAGCTAGAGGACAGCTGTGTGGAAGCTAGAGGACAGCTATGTGGGAGCTAGAGGATGGATGTATGGAAGTATGCGAGGTCTCTGTCTACATGAGTGCCGAACAAGTGATAAAACATGGGCTGTGTATGTGAGATCTCCGAGTTGTACTTATGCTTGGACATGTTCTTCAGTGTAGAGGTCACTCCTGAGCCCGTGCCAAAGTCAGCGAGAAGCGCCCCTTTGTGTGGATGTTTCTGTATGTTGAGCTCTCACTACATACTATATGAGACATCACACATACACTCATCCACCACTAGATCACGCCCTACGTGTATGAGGTGCAAACGTGTAACATATAAATCAGGATAAAGTGGTCACATGCAACCGTACTCCAGTACAACCTTGAAAACGATGACTGAACTCGAAAGATTTATCCACTGTGTTTCATCTAAGTGCTGCAGGTGCTTCTTCAGTGTGCTCCTTCCCCCTGACTGTTTCTTTGACCAATTCTACCACGCTCTCCTGTACCCATGTGTCAGCTGTTACCTAACATTATAACAACAGCTGTGATGTAATGTGTCACATGAATGTGCTATATATTAACTTAGATGTATTGTGCCAGATTAATGTGCTATATATTAACTTAGATGTATTGTGCCAGATTAATGTGCTATATATTAACTTAGATGTATTGTGCCAGATTAATGTGCTATATATTAACTTAGATGTATTGTGCCAGATTAATGTGCTATATATTAACTTAGATGTATTGTGCCAGATTAATGTGCTATATATTAACTTAGATGTATTGTGCCAGATTAATGTGCTATATATTAACTTAGATGTATTGTGCCAGATTAATGTGCTATATAGCAACTTGCCTTTACTACCCGCATATTAAATAGGTAAAACAGGCGTAGACTATGTTAAGCAACATAACAGGGTGTTGTGTTGTGTTGTGTTGTGTTGTGTTGTATTGTGTTGTTAGAGCTCAAAATATTCATAAACAAAGAACTTTTAAACCCGAGAGAAAGAAAAGAATGACAAAAGAATTACCTGGGACTAGAACCACGGACACTATTAGGACGAGCAGCCGCCTAGCCACGACAGAACAGCGCGTTAATAAACTTCGCTATCTCGCACCCCTAAAACAATGTTCAACGTTTCTCATTCTGTCCTGATAGACAATATATACTGTTTTAGTTTTTGTCTCCGACTTCTCAACACCTCCCCCCCCCACCTCCTTCCCCCCCCCCCCCGAAAATAATATAATTAAAAATGATATTATTCGTGTCAATAATACTATACGTGTTAATGATACTATACGTGTCAACACTTCCTTTGAAGAACCTGACTGAAGAAAATATTGTTATTCTCGTGATTTTGTGATCAACTGATCAAAGAAATAAATGGTGATTCTGAACAAAGAAATACAGGGTGGTTCTGATCAAAGAAATACAGGGTGATTTTGATCAAGGAAATAGATTCTGATCAAAGAAATACAAGGTGGTTCTGACCAAAGAAACACAGAATAATTTTGATCAAAGAAATATATTCTGATTAAAGATATACAGGGTGATATTGATCAAAGAAGTAGATTCTAATTAAAGAAATACAAGGTGATTCCGATCAAAGAAATAAATGGTGATTCTGATCAAAGAAATACAGGGTGATTCTGAACAAAGAAATACAGGGTGATTCTGAACAAAGAAATACATTCTGCTCAAATAAATACAAGGTGGTTCTTCTAAAAGAAATACAAGGTGGTTCTGATCAAAGAAATACAGGGTGATTCTGAACAAAGAAATACAGGGTGGTTCTGATCAAAGAAATACAGGGTGACTTTGATCAAGGAAATAGATTCTGATCAAAGAAATACAAGGTGGTTCTGACCAAAGAAACACAGAATAATTTTGATCAAAGAAATATATTCTGATTAAAGATATACAGGGTGATATTGATCAAAGATGTAGATTCTAATTAAAGAAATACAAGGTGATTCTGATCAAATAAATAAAGGGTGATTCTGATCAATAAATAAAGGGTGATTCTAATCAAAGAAATAAAAGGTGATTCTGGTCAAAGAAATAGAGTTATTCTGATCAAACAAATAAAGGTGATTCTGATCAAAGAAATAAAGTATGATTCTGATCAAAGAAACAAAGTATGATTCTGATCAAAGAAACAAAGTATGATTCTGATCAAAGAAACAAAGTATGATTCTGATCAAAGAAACAAAGGGTGGTTCAAAATTATTTCCAGGTGTTGTCCGTGTCACATTCAAAACCAATAAAATAAAATTGTCTGCGGAGTATGAGGTGGTGTAGTGGTTAGTGCACTCGTCTCCCGATTAGACTAGTCTGGTTCAATTTCGCTCTCGGATGAAATTTTTTTCAGACCGCCCAGCATCCAGGGTCAACCCAGAGAAAGGATCAGAGAAGTGCAAGAGATGTCAGAGCAAGAGAAGTGCAGGAGATGTCAGAGCAAGAGAAGTGCAGGAGATGTCAGAGCAAGAGAAGTGCAAGAGATGTCAGAGCAAGAGAAGTGCAGGAGATGTCAGAGCAAGAGAAGTGCAGGAGATGTCAGAGCAAGAGAAGTGCAAGAGATGTCAGAGCAAGAGAAGTGCAGGAGATGTCAGAGCAAGAGAAGTGCAGGAGATGTCAGAGCAAGAGAAGTGCAGGAGATGTCAGAGCAAGAGAAGTGCAAGAGATGTCAGAGCAAGAGAAGTGCAAGAGATGTCAGAGCAAGAGAAGTGCAGGAGATGTCAGAGCAAGAGAAGTGCAGGAGATGTCAGAGCAAGAGAAGTGCAGGAGATGTCAGAGCAAGAGAAGTGCAGGAGATGTCAGAGCAAGAGAATTGCAGGAGATGTCGGAGCAAGAGTAGTGCAGGAGATGTCAGAGCAGGAGAAGTGCCGGAGATGTCAGAGCAAGAGAGTGCAGGAGATATCAGAGCAAGAGAAGTGCAGGAGATGTCAGAGCAAGAGAAGTGCAGGAGATGTCAGAGCAAGAGAAGTGCAGGAGATGTCAGAGCAAGAGAAGTGCAGGAGATGTCGGAGCAAGAGAAGTGCAGGAGATGTCAGAGCAAGAGAAGTGCAGGAGATCTTGGAGAAAGAGATGCTGGAGCAAGAGAAATGTCAAGAGATGTTGGAGCAAGAGAAATGTCAAGAGATGCTGGAGCAAGAATAGTGTCAAGATATTTTGGAGCAAGAGAAGTGTCATGAGATGTTGGAATCAGAGAAATGTCTAGAGATGTTGGAGTATTTCCCCTAGAAAAACAAAAACAGCGAGGTAAGGTACTGGCATCTCTACCTTAAACGCTGTAGTGGCCTAGACATGTGAAGGCACTAGCACTTCTAACCCCGCTACGGCATGGAAATTCTATGAGACTTTGATTTAGATTAGGGGAATATGAAAGTGTAACTCAGATGAAAGTGGTAACACCACCTACAGCATCAGTAGAGCAGAATGCTAAGATACGGGACAAAAAGAAAAAGGGACATTTCTGTACAGCTTCTGCTTAAGACTTCTTATCTCTTTGAACACCCGCCTCTGCCAATTAATATGTGTATGTATCTATATGAATATAAGTGTATGTATTTGTAAAAAAATTATTTGTTATCGGTGTGTCCTGCTCACAACATTCTTTACAGAAACTGAATTCTTGCTGTCAGTTTAACTCTTAATCTGTTAAACAACACTCATAACACACAAACATTTTTTGCAACTAAAAAGAAACAATGCTGAGTTATTTTACTAGGAAATTACGCCATGCCTGGGTTTTTTTTTTCTATAATTTTTTTTTGTCAGGTAAAAATTATGAACTCTCAATTATTGAACAAACCAGTATGACTGTAGTTATTTTCTTTTAAAGCCATTTAATACTATTATTATGGCTCATGGTACGATAAGAGATAATGATGATAATCACGGCTTACGTAAGTAAAGAGTTAATGGAACTCTGTCCTGTTTGCTGCCAGCAGTAATCTTTCTGTCTGATCGTTGTCGCTGTTATCTCTGTCCTTGTCATCAGTGTCACGAAAGTCCCATTCAACACTTGCGGTCAAGCCTGCTTCTATTCAGATCTAGACACCATCATTCCCGATCCTCAGCCAACCCTTTCCAGAGACCTCTTGACCACGTCTTTGACACTGGCTTTGGGGAGACCTTATCAGTCTTATCTGCTGGACAAGGCTAGGTGGTGACCGTTATCTTCAACTGCCCACACTTGTTCCAGTCATTACATTCTAGTGATAGACTTCAAGACCTACACAGATGAGTGCACCGCTCTGCCCATACAGCCTGGTTACGCGTACAGATCGGTTCCTTTGTTGGAAAGATTTTAAAGAAATAAAAGCATTCCTCGTATTTATGAACAACTTTGAGTAAAAAAGAGTACTCATTTTGTTACATCACAACCAAATGACGTATATTTTCATATATACGGTAGCTAGACCCATCATTTTGCAGAGACAAACAGAACTGGGACACACATGGTCTTGATCACTCGTCAGTGGAGCTGACAGGGACACAGGCGTACAGGGGACTGTTTTGTCTGTTTGGACGATCACGTGGTGGCTTGTAGTGGACTTTAGGGCTCCCTGAGCTGAGAGCAGCAATCTCGCCATCCTCGCTGGACTCTTGCCCGATAGCATCCTGGGGCTGGACATAGGGCACTTTGACGCTGCTGGTCACAGATGGAGGTCGTCTGTAGGCTGGGGATGTAAACAGATCTAACATCAGACAAAAGCTGGGGATGTAAACAGATCTAACATCAGACAAAAGCTGGGGATGTAAACAGATCTAACATCAGACAAAAGCTGGGGATGTAAACAGATCTAACATCAGACAAAAGCTGGGGATGTAAACAGATCTAACATCAGACAAAAGCTGGGGATGTAAACAGATCTAACATCAGACAAAAGCTAGGGATGTAAACAGATCTAACATCAGACAAAAGCTGGGGATGTAAACAGATCTATCATCAGACAAAAGCTGGGGATGTAAACATATCTATCATCAGACAAAAGCTGAGGATATAAACAGATTAATCATCAGACAAAAGCTGAGGATATAAACAGATTAATCATCAGACAAAAGCTGAGAATATAAACAGATTAATCATCAGACAAAAGCTGAGGATATAAACAGATCTATCCTCAAACAGAAGCTGAGGATATAAACAGATCTATCATCAAACAAAAGCTGAGGATATAAACATTGTCAGATCTATAATCAAACAAACGCTGAGTATATAAATAGATCTATCATCAAACAGAAGTACTTTTACACATCTACCAAGCTTTCACCTATTTTTTGGTGTTTTTATCTGTTGTTGTTTTTGTATACGATCCTCGAAAAAGGCTTTTGCCGAAATATTTGATCTTTGTATGTTCTTCATTTCTATGTGGTCTTCTTGATTCTGCTCGCTTTCTTCCCTCTTTCTATCTTCTTGTAAAACTGAACCACACACTTCTGTTTATTTTCAATACCAGAACCAGTGTTACCGCAGTCGTTATTCCTCTTATTTCTCTCACACGTTCTGGCTGTATGAAGTTTTAACTCTTTTGATGCTACCATAGTTTCTGACGTGTTTTGGCTGTATGGAGTTTTAAATCTTTTGACGCCACCATAATAAAATCCCTTGATGAGGTTGAAAGACTCGCCGAAGACAGGAAAAATTGGCGAACTACTTTGCGAGCCCTATGTGACGTTTAAGGGCACGGGAAGGATATAAGATATATAAGATAGATTCTGCCGTGTTTTGGCTGTATGGAGTTTTAACTCTTTTGATGCTACCATAGTTTCTGTCGTGTTTTGGCTGTATGGAGTTTTAACCATTTTGATGCTACCATAGCTTTGCCGTGTTTGGACAAAAGTGGGTCATTGTACCCATTCTGTAATTCAGTGGTTCCCAGCCTTTTGGTCCGGAGACAAAAAGTGATTCTCGTCGTATTATCAAGTGCTCAGTGTTATCATTTTGCTATTAAGTACTGTCTGCTCTACGAAAACAAACCTTTGTGGCATAGCCATGTTACGAGGGGTGATTGATAAGTTCTCGGCATAAGGTACAAATACTTGAAACACACAGCTGATATTAGGTGCATTTGAAGATACGGTTAATGTAAGTTTCAAGAAATTAACTGCAACCAATTTTTTTACAGGCTACTGAAATGGTAAGGGGTGGTATAAATTGAGAAAATGGATAAAATTTCACATGGAGTAGTCATTCGCTACCTCTGCACCAAGGGCTTATCATCGAAGGAGATCCATGAGGATATGGTAGAGACTCTAGGGGAGAGTGCCCCTTCTTACAGCACAGTGAAGAAATGGGCAGCTCAATTCAAACATGGAAGGGAGAGTCTGGAAGATGATCCCCGTCCAGGAAGACCAAGAACGGTAACCACCGATGAAACCACCGGCAGAATCCATGACATGATAATGGAGGATCGACGACTAACTGAACGGTACATTGCTACTGAGTTGGGTATCTCCCAGGAACCTGTTCATGCCATTGTTCACAATGATCTTCAAATGACAAAAGACTGCTTGATGGGTCCCGAAACTTCTTGGAGCTGATCACAAACGACAGCGTCTCAGAATGTCAATAGATAATCTTGGCTATTTTTCTACAGATCTTGACAAGTTTCTTCAGCAATTTGTGACTATGGACGAGACTTGGGTTCAGCAGGCAAAGTGATGGCTCCCATCTTTTGGGATTCAGAAAGTGTGCTATTGGCAGACTATCTTCAAAATGGCAGAACGGTCACCGGGGCCTATTACGCTAATCTTGTGAAGCAAATGCAGGTCAAACTGAAGGAAAAGCGTTGTCGGAAATTGATGAGAGGAGTCATCTTTCCTCAAGACAATGCTCCAGTTCACAAGTCGGCGGTGGCAATGGCTGCCATTCATGAATGCGGCTTCCAGCTTCTTGAACATCCTCCTTATTCCCCAGATTTGGCCCCTTCGGACTATTATCTGTTTACCAAACTCAAAAAGGAGCTCAGTGGTCGCAAATTTGCTTCAGATAATGACGTCATTCATGCTGTAGACCACTTTCTACTGGCACAAGACGCTGACTTTTACGAAGAAGGGATCCGGATGCTCCAGGATCGCTGGACTAAGTGCATAAACTTGCAAGGGGACTATGTTGAGAAATAACCCAAAAAGTTGTCCACAAATAACCCGTTGTACCTTATGCCGAGAACTTATCAATCACCCCTCGTACTTATAGCATGGTGATCTGAACATTATAGTTTCAAAAAGTAGTCCCTCGATTTAAAAAACCGGTTGGGAAATACTGCTGAATTGTACATCATTTTTTGAATAAGAAAAATCTGGCATTTTAAATCCCTGAATCTCTCTTTCTAAACTAAACTTTTCCTTCCAGAACTTTCCATTAGCTCCCGCCAAAGAATGGTGTAGAAACCATTTCCGGCAGTGAATAACAGTGGCTTTCAGGCAGACTTTGTTTGGAATCTCGGCTTTATCTCAACAGTCTTTCTTCTTCTTCTCTTCTTCTTATCTGTTTTATTTTTGGGTGTTTACCTCGCACATGCTGGGCGTGAGTGGTTGGAAGCCCAGGATAAAGCTCAGAGAAATACTCAGAGAAAGGATAGGAAAAATACCAAGAGATGCTGGAGTTCAGAGAAATGTCAAAAGATGTTGGAGTCAGAGAAATGCCAAAAGATGGAGTCAGAGATATGTCTAGAGATGTTAGAGTTAAGAGAAATATCAAGAGATGTTTAGCGTTAAGAGAAATGTCAAGATATGTTTAGAGTTAAGAGAAATGTCAAGGGATATTTAGAGTTAAGAGAAATGTCAAGATATGTTTAGAGTTAAGAGAAATGTCAAGATATGTTTAGAGTTAAGAGAAATGTCAAGGGATATTTAGAGTTAAGAGAAATGTCAAGATATGTTTAGAGTTAAGAGAAATGTCAAGGGATATTTAGAGTTAAGAGAAATGTCAAGATATGTTTAGAGTTAAGAGAAATGTCAAGGGATATTTAGAGTTAAGAGAAATGTCAAGATATGTTTAGAGTTAAGAGAAATGTCAAGGGATATTTAGAGTTAAGAGAAATGTCAAGAAATGTTAGAGTTAGAGAAATGCCAAGATATGTTAGAGTAAGGAAATGTCAAAAGATGTTAGAGTTAGAGAAATATCAAGAGATGTTAGAGTTAGAGAAATACCAAGAAGTTCTGCGACTGGAGGAGTAGCACAGATTTGGAGTCAGACCAGATTTATTCAGTGATTTTAAAACAGATAAGCAAGAAAAGAGAGGCCAGAATTTGGGACATTTCTTGAAACTTGAAAGTCACTGATTGCAGAATATAATTTGTATTCTGTTGTAGAGATATGGTCAGCATTATTTAACAGGAAAATTCTCAGAAATGACAGATAATTCATCTTTCCATTTACAAACCGATTATTTTTTTGGTGTTAATTTTCCTTTTCCATTACAAACTGATATTTTCTGCTGTATGTTCGTTATTGTTGTCCTGCTAGTTCTAATCCATCAACGTAGTCCAAAATATGAGTTCGAAAATCTACAAGTTTTGTTCCACTTGCATACACGAAAGCGAGCGTAGTCTATTTTTTTCTATCTGTCTGCCTGTCGATCTGCAGCTTGTCTGTGTGTCTGTTTATCAGCCTGTCTGTCTCTGTGTTTGTCAGTCTGTCTGTCAACCTATCTGTCTCTCTGTTGGTCAGTTATCGTGTTTATCTGTCAGTCTGTCTGTCTCTGTGCTAGTCAATCAGCATGTCTTTCAGTCTGTCTGTCTGTCTGTCTGTCAGCCTGTCTGTCTTTCTGTCAGTCTTTCTGACAACCTGTCTGGCTGGTATTTATCTTCCTGTTTGTCAGCCTGTCTGTCTCTGTGCTAGTCAATCAGCATATCTTTCAGTCTGTCTGTCTGTTAGCCTGTCTTTTTGTTTGTCAGTCAGCATGTCTATCTGTCAGCCTGTCTGTCTTTCTGTCAGTCTTTATGACAACCTGTCTGGCTGTTGTCTGTCTTCTGCCTGTCTGTCTGTTTGTCAGTCAGGAAATCTGTCTGTCTGTCTGTCACATACAGTAATGTACAACTTACTCCTGCCCCTCCGGGGTATATTAGACTGTGGTATGGGGGGGAGTGGCATGTGCAGGTGGTGGGCCGCGATGCTGTAGTGACTCCTCGAGTTCAGCGTGTGGGCCGAGCCCTTGCTTTTGATGGTGGAACTGGTGTCCACCCAGTCCAGGTGATGGTCAGGCGACAGGCAGTAAGCAGGTCTCTCTCTCCCTCTCTCTCGTCCCTTCAGAGGTCAAGACACACGTGGATGCTGGCGGAAAGAGATTTACACTTCCATCTTCGATTTCTTCTTGGCTGTCTCCCACGTCAGTCCTGTGTTTACCAAAGTTCTCTCTTCTGTACGTCCCATGTCTCTTTGTGTCGTTCCATGCTTCTTTTACCCCGTGGAGTCCACGTCAAAGCTGTTTGTGGCAATAATTCGCCTATGATTCTCATAATGTGACCTATCCAGTGCCACTTTCTCCTTTCTGTCGCTACTGACAGTGATATCATGTCTGTCTCTCTTAACAAGAGATCATTACTGAAAGTGTTTTTTTTTTTTTTGGCCAGAACACTTATCTTACTTAGACATTTGGTTTAGAAGGTGTCAAGTGTACGTGCACTTATAACACATTGATTTAGTACAATATTATCATCAGTCCTGTGTACTCCCAGTGGAGCATAAGCCATCAACAAGGTTCTCCAGCCAGTCCAGTCATGAGTAAGATGGGAAGTCTCATCCCACGTCATTCTGTAGTTCTTCTCGTAAATCGAGCGTCTACATGTTCCCAATGGTCTCTTTCTTTACCCATGAAATGTCCAAGTCAAGGTTTATAGGGGCGTCTTGTCCTTTGCATTCATATTATGTGGTCCAGCCATTTCCATCTTCGCCTTTTGACCTTTTTTTTTTGTGTTCTCAATGCCTGTTCTTTTGGTTATTTCCTCACTCGTCATGTGTTCCTTCCAGTGTATTCTTAAATTATTTTTTTCTGTGGCATCTTCCTTCATATCCTCTCAGTCTACTTTCAGTTCTCTGATTGCTTCTCTCAGTCTATTTCCAGTTCTCTGATTGGTTTTATCAGTCTACTTTCAGTTCTCTGATTGGTTCTCTCAGTCTACTTTCAGTTCTCTGATTGGTTCTCTCAGTCTACTTCCAGTTCTCTAATTAGTTCTCTCAGTCTACTTCCAGTTCTCTGATTGGTTCTCTCAGTCTACTTCCAGTTCTCTGATTGGTTCTCCATGTTTCCTCTGCATATAATAAAATGGACCGAACATTAGATTTATAGATTCTGAGCTTGAGGTTCGTATGAAGAATGGGAGATATCCACATGTTTGTTGATTGGTTAAAGGCCTGAGATGCCTGTCCAGTTCTTGTGGATATTTCCTTCTCAGTATAGCTGTCTGCTGAAGTGAGGTTTCCAAGATACTTAAAGTGTTGGAATTCTTCAGCTTCTCTTGTCCCACCTGAGATTCTTTCCTTACTTTTCTTCCAGTGATTTTCTTGATCTTAGTCTTTTCTGGATGTATGTTCAGACTTAACTGATCTGGCTATTTCGTAAACCCTAATTGTCTTCTCCTGTATGTCTCTCTGGATAAGTGAGAGTAGACCAATATATTCTGTGAAGTCACAATCCTCTAGATGATTTTTGGGTCCATAGGTTAATAATCTAGATGATTTTTGGGTCCATAGGTTAATAATCTAGATGATTTTTGGGTCCCTAGGTTAATCCTTTAGATGATTTGTGAGTCCCCAGGTTAGACCTATAGGTGATCTGCGACAACCCAGATTAATCCTCTAACTGATTTGTGAGCCCCCAGGTTAATTCTCTAGATGATCTGTGAGCCCCTAGATTAATCATCTAACTGATTTGTGAGTCCCCAAGTTAATTCTCTGGATGATCTGTGACCCCCAGGTTAATTCTCTAGATGATCTGTGACCCTCAGGTTTATTCTCTAGATGATCTGTGAGCCCCAGATTAATTCTCTAACTGATTCGTGAGCCCCCAGATTAATTCTCTAGATGATCTGTGACCCCCAGGTTAATTCTCTAGATGATCTGTGACCCCCATGTTAATTCTCTAGATGATCTGTGATCCATAAGGTTAATTCTCTACATGATCTGTGAGCCCTAAGGTTAATTCTCTAGATGATCTGTGAGCCCTAAGGTTAATTTTCTAGATGATCTGTGATCCCTAAGGTTAATTCTCTAGATGATCTGTGAGCCCTAAGGTTAATTCTCTAGATGATCTGTGAGCCCTAAGGTTAATTCTCTAGATGATCTGTGAGCCCTAAGGTTAATTCTCTAGATGATCTGTGAGCCCCCAGGTTAATGTTCTAGGTCTGTCTTTAGTGGTAGTCTTCATTACGCAGTTCAATGTAATATAACATCCATATTTTACACTAATAAAGCTGAGAAGAATGTTTCAGTAACAATTTTGGTTGTAAGCTTTACGTTGTCTAAAGACATTCATGCGATATTTCTACTTGTGTCTTCGTCAGACACCAATAACAGCAAAAAGTAAAATGGAAACAGAAGATGCATCTTACCTGCTGAAGCCTAGAACATAGAGAAAATGAACACTTTACAGTAAAATGCTTCTGAATATTATATTTGATAGCCCCCAACTAGGTGGAGCCAGCTGAGAAGCTTGGTGACTGCACAAGGTCGGGCTGGCCAGCAGGCCCTAAACCTCTTCCAATCCCCAGGTTCGTAAAAGAGCCTTAAAACAACTGCCTTAGCACAGCCTCAGGAGACACATTAACCATTTGACTCAGCGGTCCTCACACTGTACACACCGATCCTAGAAACTGGACCACAGATATAATCGCTCGTGTCCAAGGCTTAGACTCTCAGCCTCAATATATTTAGTTTCATTTCTTTGATTGGTTTGTTTGCTTCTTTGGTTCAGTATCACGTGAATATAAAAACAATGACTTGTATTGTATGTCCATGCATTCACCCTAAAAATTTTGGCGGTTCTCAAAGATTTGCGGTTGAAAGTGCATGTGTCATGTAGTGGCTCATCACTGTTTGAATGAGTACGCTGCAAGCAGGAAGGCAAGGACGTGTCAGATGAGCAGCAGAGTCGTCATTGCTGTCAAGATGGAGGTAGATTCTGTGTGCCGAGCGACTGAGTTGGGCGCTGTGGCACCTCTGTGTGTGTCGAGAGACTGAGTTGGGTGCTGTGGCACCTCTGTGTGTGCTGAGCGACTGAGTTGGGTGCTGTGGCACCTCTGTGTGTGCTGAGCGACTGAGTTGGGTGCTGTGGCACCTCTGTGTGTGCCGAACGACTGAGTTGGGTGCTGTGGCACCTCTGTGTGTGCTGAGCGACTGAGTTGGGTGCTGTGGCACCTCTGTGTGTGCTGAGCGACTGAGTTGGGTGCTGTGGCACCTCTGTGTGTGCCGAACGACTGAGTTGGGTGCTGTGGCACCTCTGTGTGTGCCGAACGACTGAGTTGGGTGCTGTGGCACCTCTGTGTGTGCCGAACGACTGAGTTGGGTGCTGTGGCACCTCTGTGTGTGCCGAACGACTGAGTTGGGCGCTGTGGCACCTCTGTGTGTGCCGAACGACTGAGTTGGGTGCTGTGGCACCTCTGTGTGTGCCGAACGACTGAGTTGGGTGCAATGCCACCAATGTGAGCTGTGAACAGGAGCGATGGTTCTTAGTTATGTCTACCTGGCCAGTGGTGAACTATGATGGTCTTCGTGTGTCCTGGCTCGGCTTGGCGCCTTAGCTACGGAGCTCGTGCCGAGAGCGACGCTGACTAGTTTCGCTTGTGGACTGATGTAGTTCCTAAAATGTCGTCCTCACTGGGTGACTCATCATCAGGGACTGATGCGAAGAACCTTCGATGAACATTCTGTGCGATATTCACTGACACAGGTGGTGGAGCTAATGTGGGGGTATCTCGTTTTCAACGATACCGATAACTTTTTAACGAAAACTGTTATCACCGTTAATTTCGGAACTACAACAGTTTTCTAAACTGAACTAGAGATATGAAACCATGTGTAAACTAAACTAGAGATATGAAACCATGTGTAAACTAAACTAGAGATATGAAACCATGTGTAAACTAAACTAGAGATATGAAACCATTTCTAAACTAAACTAGAGATATGAAACCATTTCTAAACTAAACTAGAGATATGAAACCATTTCTAAACTAAACTAGAGATATGAAACCATGTGTAAACTAAACTAGAGATATGATATCTTTTCTAAACTAAACTAGAAATATGAAAACATTTCTAAACTAAACTAGTGCAATGAAACCACTTCTAAACTAAACTACAGACATGAAACCATTTCTTAAGTAAACTACAGATATGAAACCGTTTCTAAACTAAACTAGAGATATGAAATCACTTCTTTGTTGCTGTAATAAACTTACTTCTATACCGGTGTAACAGTAAAAAAACTGCCAGAAAAAGCAGCACAGATATAAGAACCAACATCACGATTAGAACTGTCATGGGCAGACTGCCGGTGTCGACTGAAATAAACGACAGAAAAAGAATATATATATATATATATAAATGAAGGTGTGTGTATGTATGTATATATGCATGTTTCAGCATCACGCTGGAACGCCTGGAGCAATTTCAGCCAAACTTGGTACACGTATGACTTACAATCTGGAAAGAAATGAAGGTGTGTGTATGTATGTATATATGCATGTTTCAGCATCACGCTGGAACGCCTGGAGCAATTTCAGCCAAACTTGGTACACGTATGACTTACAATCTGGAAAGAAATCCTGTAGGGGTAAGACATCCCTAGGATACCCCTGTGAACCCTAAGAGTCAGGGTGACATGTAATAATAATCGAAAATAAGCGATATTAGTATCGGATCCACAGTTTTCGGGGTCGCTGAGATGAATATTAACACTCCCGATGCCATTTAAGTCCAAGTGCAGCCTCCAGCCGTATTGGAAGGGAGGCCTCGGGCTGGGAGTGACATATAGAAATCATCGAAAACGACCAATATTAGTGTCGAATCCATAGTTTTCAGGTTCGCTGAATTGAATAGTGACACTCTCGATGCCGTTTAAATCCAGGTTCAGCCTCCATCGGCATTGGGGGCCTGTGGGTGGGGTGGGGTGGTATCTAAAAATAATTGAAAACGACCAATATTAGGGTCGGATCCACAGTTTTCGGGGTCGCTGAGATGAATAGTAACATTCCCGATGCCGTTTAAGTCAAAGTTCAAGCTCCATCG
>CM019710.1:27923529-28073529 GCA_009760885.1 Achatina immaculata | reverse complement strand
ACAAACTATACATAACCTTATAGGATATCACATTTTAATTACAAACTATACATAATCTACAGGATATCACCTTTTAATTACAAACTATACATAACCTACAGGATGTCAAATTGTTACCTCAAATTATACATAACCTACAGGATGTCAAATTGTTACCTCAAATTTTACATAATCTACAGGATATCATATTTTTACCACAAATTATACATAGCCTAAAGGATGTCAAATTGTTACCTCAAATTATACATAATCTATAGGATATCACATTTTTACTTCAGACAACCTTGGAAGATCAGACAAGAAAGTTTGGGAACCACTGATTCTGGTACGTTAACTATTTGCGCAGTCTTAAGCTCCTTACTGGTATACAGGGTCATCATAAATTTCTTCTAAATGCTTTTTTTTTCCTAAACGAAACATTTTCAGCAGTCGAGTAGGGTGAAAGACATTTACAGCCGGGATCGGCACATGATGATGGTGGTGGTGATTTTTACAGCAAGGAACATAAAGAACATTCTCAAGTTTTATTAGTTCAGCCGTTCTCAAAGTTCTCCTGTCCGATGCATATCTTTAACCATATGTCGGAATGTCCTTTCTATCTTTCTCTGCGTCTCTCTCTTTCTCTCTGTCTGTCTCTCTCTGTATCTCAGTATCTCAGTCTTTCTCTTTATCTCTCTGTGTCTCTATATGTCTATCTCGGCCTCGAGATCTTCTTATTTCCATGTCTTTCTCTGTGTCTCCCTCTGTCTCTCTCTCTGTCTCTCTCTGTCTCCCTCTGTCTCTCTCTGTCTCCCTCTGTCACTCTGTCTCTCTCTGTCTCCCTCTGTCTCTCTCTGTCTCCCTCTGTCACCCTCTGTCTCTCTCTCTCTGTCTCCCTCTGTCACTCTCTGTCTCCCTCTGTCTCTCTCTGTCTCTCTCTGTCTCCTTCTGTCTCTCTCTGTCTCTCTGTCTCCCTGTCTCTCTCAGTCTCCCTGTCTCTCTGTGTCTCCGTCTCTCTCTGTCTTCCTCTGTCTCCCTCTGTCCTCTTCCTCCCCTCCCCCTCTACTCAATATCGTCTGACTCAAAGCGCGTATATTATTCAAACACTTTGAATCTGTGAATCTGTGGTTTCAATTACCCTCCCAGATTTCCTCACAGGTTGAGAACCGTTGTATTACATGATTACACAGATATCACACGACAGACTCCCTCAAAATTACGTTTACAGGTCATAAAACTCTACAATAACAAAGTTCATAGACCAACTGGGAAAACGTTTTGTGCCTGAACGATACCCAGAGACTGTTTCAAGCTGAGATTCTGCACGCTATAAACTTTCATTAAGGTACATTTGATTGTCTCTGTTGACCACGCCCAGGTAAGGTCGATGACAGAAATTGTATTTGGTTTTCCCAGCATGCCTGCCCTTCCCTTCATATTTATAAGATGGCGGATTGTAGAGATCCAAACAGACTATAAGGACAAAGGACTGCTGATCTAGTGAAAGTCACCGGGTTAAACAGGAAGAGTGACAGACAAAAGGAAGGCAACTGCAGTAAAACTGGTTGAAATAAAAAAGGTAGATAGAGGTGTATGGTGCAGTTATTACAAAGTGAGAGAGGGAGTGAGTAAAGTGAGAAAAAACGAACAGAAAGTATGAGAATACATAAATGAAAAACATACAACATCCGATATTTCGGCGTGAGCCTTTTTCGAGGATTACATGCACAAACGAGACCAAAAAAAAAAAACCCCGAAGAACTTATCTTAATGTGGCCTCCTCCAGAAGTAGGAAACAGAAAAATGTGTATATTAGAAGGAGGGACCACGCTGACCACAACAAAGGATGCCCGATAGAGCCAATCGTAAAGAAGAGGTGGAGAGAGGGGAGGAAAACAAGTGGTAGAAAGGGGTGGGGGGAAAGGCAACAGAAACATGATAGCCACTAGAGGAGAAAGTGTCGGGGGGGGGGAGGGAAAGCGGAGAGATAATGAATGAAGAACATAAACACCTGCAGGACGAAAATGTGAAACTGGTGAATAGGACAAGACCCTATAGACACCAATATGTTGCCAGAGAAGAAAAGAGGGTGGTGGTAGCGAGGGGTAGCATAGAGAAAGAAAGTAAGAGTTAAAAAAAAAGAGTTAAAAAAAGGGGCAGTGGAAAACTAAAGAAGTTACAGAAAGCTGAAGACATTGTTAATTCCAGCTGGGTGGAGACGGCCAGTCTGGAAAATAAGGCGCTGGTCTAGGACCCTCCGAGATCGTACATCAGCAGAACAAGAGCGGATCGCACTAAAAGAAATCAACAGGAAGAGAGGAGAGACAGAAACTCATGTGAACAAGGGGTTGTTGGAAGGAAGGGGACTGGACGGCCAGGACAGATGGTGGACATGCTTCAGATGATTGGCACAGACGAGAAAGAAGAATGAGAAACTTCACTGTTAGAAGAGCCGTAGGACAGCAGGAAAGTTCTCGGGAAATCTGGCAGCCGGATACGTGGGACAGCAGGAAAGTTTTCTGGAAAACTGGCAGCTGGATACGTGGGACAGCAGGAAAGTTCTCTGGAAAACTGACAGCTGGATACGTGGGACAGCAGGAAAGTTTTCGGGACAACGGGCAGCTGGATACGTGGGACAGCAGGAAAATTCTCAGGAAAACCGGCAGATGGATCCGTGGGACAGCAGGAAAGTTCTCGGGAAACTGGAAGCTGGAAAGTTAGATTGTCAGTCCAGCAGTACATGTGATGTGAGTTCTTCTGTAGGAAGATCGGTTTACGGAGACCTGGTTGGGTAACTAAACAGGTGACAGCGGACATTTCCATTGGCGAGCTGGATAAGTGTGTTATGTTGCGTTCATTTGGAGATGTCGAATAGTAGCCATTGTCTGTCTGGTGAACTGGGCACTTGGTGAACTGGACACTTGGTGAACTAGGCACTTGGTGAAGTGGACACTTAGTGAACTAGGCACTTGGTGAAGTGGACACTTGGTGAAGTGGACACTTGGTGAACTGGATACTTGGAGAAATGGACACTTGGTAAACTGGATACTTGGTGAACTGGATACTTGGTGAAGTGGACACTTGGTGGAATGACAACTTTTACGGACGATTGTCTGGACGTCATGAACTGCAACGTCTCCTGTGTATAATTTCTTGAAAACTGTCGTAATAGGTAACCCTGTGACGTCATAAAGACCCCTATGGCATGTAACGTTAGTGTCCACATGCGATATTTTCCTTGACCTATCAGAACATTTATAACTCCAACAAAAACTCTACCAGGTGCTGATTGTGACACGGACCATGAGTTATTAATAGCAGACATGAAGATAAAGATAAAAAAGACAGGAGATCAAGACCACTCCGCTTTGATCTTACAAAAATACCTGAACAATACGGTATAGAAGTGAAGAACCGCTTTGCGACACTGATGGATGTATAGGAGATGACACCAGATGAACTGGCTACACAGGCTAGAGATATCTTAATAACAACAGCTAAAGACATGGTTCCAGTAAAGAAAATACAAAAGAATGGATGGATTACAACAGGTACACTAGAACTGATAAAACAACATAGAGAAATGAAGACGAAATGGAAAGTGACAAACAACAACAAAGTGGAATATAAATCTTTAACAAAAAGAAGTAAGAAGAAACATAAGAAAAGATAAAAACAATACATACAAGATTGTTGTGAAAGAATAGAAGGACATCAGAAGTGTGGAAGAGATAGTGAAATGTTTAAAGAAATGAAGACATTGACGAGAAATGTCACACCTAAGCTAAATGTAATTTGTGACAAGATGGGGAATACCTTGACAGAGACAGAGGAAATTCTAGAAAGATGGAAGGAATATTGCAGAGGAATGTATGATACAACTGACTATGAAAGCAGAAATCAAACAGTTTGAATTATTATTGGAGGAGAAAGAACCCAAACCGACAATAGAAAAAGTTTTATGGGCAATAAAGAATCTGAAAAATGGAAAATCACCAGAATGTGATGAGATAACAGCTGAATTTATTAAAGCAGGAGGAAAGGAGTGTGTAACAATCTATGATGCACTATGTAAAAAGATATGGCATTCAGGTATTTGGCCAAAAGAATGGAAAAGTACTGTATTCATATCACTGCCAAAAAAGGGTAACCTGAAATTATGCACAAACTACAGAACTGTTGCCCTGATTAGTCATGCCAGTAAAATTCTGTTAAAAATCATAATGGGTAGACTTCGAAAGAAAATAGAAGAAGAAGTCAATATGGTCCAAGCTGGTTTCATGCAGGGAAGAGGATCAAGAGATCATATTTCTGTGAGAGTTTTATATTTTTAACATGGATGTAAGTACGTCATAATTTTAACTTAGTTTTTTTCCGTATGTTTATATCAGCTTTTTTTTTTATTGTATTCTGTAATGGATTTCATTGCTCAGTCACCGTGTACCTTTTACTTGTCACTACTCTTGCGCATTTTATATGTGGAACATAAGATTGTTGTTAGTTTAAGATATATTTCAATATTGTGATAGATCAATGATGTAAAATCGGCATGGCGGGGGGTTAGGGGTGGTGGGGGTGGGATGAGGGTGACATGTAACGTTAATCTAACGATCGATACTAGTGTCGAGTCCTTAGTTTTCGGTCTCGCTGAGATGAAAAGTGACACTCCCGATACCGTTTCAGTCCAAGTTCAGCCCTATCGGCATGGGGAGGTAAGATGGGTTTCCTGTCTAATAGAAGTTTGGGATTAAAAAATACCCGGGCAACGCCGGATAATCAGCTAATTCAATATAAGATTAACAATAGAGAAATGCAGAAAGTTTAATGTGAATCTATATTTATCTTTTATGTACTATTCAAAGGCATTTACAGATAAAAAAAATCAAAGGATTTTGCAGATGACATAACTCTTATCAATGACAATGTGAAATCGATGCAGGAAAAAGCAGATACCTTGTCTTCCTTGGCTAGTAAAATAGGTCTTGAAATTAACAAAAACAAAACAAAAATAATGAAACTTCTCATTAATCAAGAAGGAAGAATATATGTAGAAGGAACAGCTGTTGATGAAGTGAACCAATCTGCATACCTTGCCAGCTACATAGACCAGTATGGTGACACCAGAAATGAAGTTAGAGTTTCAAAAGTAGCATCGATCTTCACGAATCTTGAGAACATATGGAATTCACAAGTTATAAGCACAAAAATGTAGCTAAGATTACTCAGTTCAATTGTGATATCCACCCTCACTTATGTATGCGAAATCTGGAAATTAACTAAAGAAAAAGACAAGAAATTAGACTCTTCTGAAAACAAATGCTGAAGGAAAATACTTGGTATAAAGTGGAACGAATTCATGAGGAACGCAGAGATAAGACAGATGAGCAAACAACAACCTGCCTCATGTGTGATCAGAAAAAGAAGATGGGCATATGTAGACCATGTGATGAGAAGAAATAATCAGAGAATACCAAAACAAGCTATCCAGTGGAGCACACCAGGCACAAGAAAAAGAGGGCGACCACGTGAAACTCTAAAGAGGACATTGTTAAGAGAAGCCAGTTTAGTGGCCATAGCATCCCTTGATGAGGTTGAAAAACTCGCCGAAAACAGGAAAGCTTGGTAAACAACTATGCGAGGCCTATGTGACGTCTAACCGTACGGGAAGGATGTAAGATGTAAGAAAGGCATTTGATTGTGTACACCACCAGAAAATTTGGGAAATAATGGAAAAAAACGGGATTTCCAACACATTTGATACAATTAACATTACTGCTGTATCTAGACTAACAGGCAGCAGTAAGAATAAATGGTGAAACAACAACTTGGTTTGATATAAAACAAGGGGTCCGTCAGGGGTGCATATTGTCGCCTTACTTATTTAACTTGTATACTGAAAATATAACGAGGAATGTTAGAGAAGATATAGACAACGAATATTACGATGCCATAACAGTTGGAGGTTATGAAATACCAGAGATTAGATATGCTGATGACATAGTGTTACTGTTCACAACACAAAAAGGAATGTTAAAAACTAACTGTGTCAGTCCATAAGAATAGTGAAGAGCAAAACCTCTATCTTAATGCAAAGAAAACTAAATTTATGACAACTAACAAAACAAATTAGGCAGCTGAAATATGTTTCAATGAGGAAAAGTTGGAAGAAGTGGAGAGTTTTGAATATCTTGTATCAATACTAACTAATAATGGAGATAAAATGAGGGAAATTAAAAGGAGGACATCTATCACTCCTCAAAAAATAAAACAACTAAATAAAATGGATGAGAAACAGACAGAACCACACAAATAAGATTTTTAAAGGCATCTATTTTTCCCATCGCAACATATGCCTGTGAGACCTGGACACTTAACAAAACAGCTGAGAAACACATAAATGCCTTTGAATGTAAATGCTACAGAAGAGTTCTTCAAATATCATGGACACAAAAAAGAACAAATATATCCATACTACAGGAGCTTAATATTGAAGAAGGCTGGCTAGTAAAGAGGGTTAAAGAGAGAAAACTTAAATATTTTGGACACATTAAACGTCATGATAATCTAGAGAAGACCGTCTTGGAAGGGTGCATAATGGGAAAAAGAAAAAGAGGAAGACCAAGTCGAAGATGGCTGCAAGACATCGTTGACGATCTGGAAAAGGATGAATCAGCAGCAGGTCATCTTGCTCACAACCGTGAAGCCTACAGGAGAGCTGTTAGGGAGGCAAAGTTCAGGAAGGTACATGAAAATGACTGACTGACTGACTGACTGACTGACTGACTGACTGACTGACTGACTAACTGACTGACTGACTGACTGACTGACTGACTGACTGACTGACTGACTGACTGACTGACTGACTGACTGACTGACTGACTGACTGACTGATCAGAACATTTAAGAGTGATGTGGTCAGCATCAGTCCTGGCGCTGCCTTTCCCTCCCCAGCTACAGAACAAGCCGGATGCCCAACTCTACGGTCTAGTTGGCTTGGGCAACTCCGGCCAGATTTGAACCAACGACGTCTGTATTGAGAGACTAGTGCACTAACTACTTCGCCCAAGACGTTCTGTGATGTTATTTTAATGTTTTGAAACAGATAACGAGAGGGACGATAAGAAGTGTCCTACCTGATGAGGAATGGTGGCTATCAGATTCTACGACTGAAGATGCTGACCGAGGCTGTGTGACTAACCAAGAGATATTCTGACTGAGGCTGTGTGACTAACCAAGAGGTATTGACTGAGGGTGTGTGACTAGCCAAGAGGTATTCTGACTGATGTTGTGTGACTAGCCAATAGATATTCTGACTGAGGCTGTGTGACTAACCAAGAGGTATTCTGACTGAGGCTGTGTGACTAGCCAAGAGGTATTCTGACTGAGGCTGTGTGACTAGCCAAGAGATATTCCGACTGAGGCTGTGTGACTAGCCAAGAGGTATTCTGAATGAGGCTGTGTGACTAGCCAAGAGATATTCCGACTGAGGCTGTGTGACTAGCCAAGAGGTATTCTGAATGAGGCTGTGTGACTAGCCAAGAGATATTCTGACTGAGGCTGTGTGACTAGCCAAGAGATATTCTGACTGAGGCTGTGTGACTAACCAAGAGGTATTCTGACTGAGGCTGTGTGACTAGCCAAGAGGTATTCTGACTGAGCTGTGTGACTAGCCAATAGATATTCTGACTGAGGCTGTGTGACTAGCCAAGAGGTATTCTGACTGAGGCTGTGCGACTAGCCAAGAGATATTCTGACTGAGGCTGTGTGACTAGCCAATAGATATTCTGACTGAGGCTGTGTGACTAGCCAAGATATATTCTGACTGAGGCTGTGTGACTAGCCAAGAGATATTCTGACTGAGGCTGTGTGACTAACCAAGAGATATTCTGACTGAAGCTGTGCGACTAACCAAGAGATATTCTGACTGAGGCTGTGTGACTAGCCAAGAGATATTCTGACTGAAGCTGTGCGACTAACCAAGAGATATTCTGACTAAGGCTGTGCGACTAACCATGAGATATTCCGACTGAGGCTGTGTGACTAGCCAATAGATATTCTGACTGAGGCTGTGTGACTAGCCAAGAGATATTCTGACTGAGGCTGTGTGACTAGCCAAGAGATATTCTGACTGAGGCTGTGCGACTAAACAAGAGATATTTGACTGAAGCTGTGCGACTAACCAAGAGATATTCTGACTGAGGCTGTGTGACTAGCCAAGAGATATTCTGACTGAAGCTGTGCGACTAACCAAGAGATATTCTGACTGAGGCTGTGTGACTAGCCAAGAGATATTCTGACTGAGGCTGTGTGACTAGCCAAGAGATATTCTGACTGAGGCTGTGTGACTAGCCAAGAGATATTCTGACTGAGGCTGTGTGACTAGCCAAGAGATATTCTGACTGAGGCTGTGCGACTAACCAAGAGATATTTGACTGAAGCTGTGCGACTAACCAAGAGATATTCTGACTGAGGCTGTGTGACTAGCCAAGAGATATTCTGACTGAAGCTGTGCGACTAACCAAGAGATATTCTGACTGAGGCTGTGTGACTAGCCAAGAGATATTCTGACTGAGGCTGTGTGACTAGCCAAGAGATATTCTGACTGAGGCTGTGTGACTAGCCAAGAGATATTCTGACTGAGGCTGTGCGACTAACCAAGAGATATTCTGACTGAAGCTGTGCGACTAACCAAGAGATATTCTGACTGAGGCTGTGTGACTAGCCAAGAGTTATTTCTTGGGTAAGAAATGGCGGCTGTCTTCCTTGCTCTAATATAGATCAAAGACATCACATGTAGGATCTCCAGGCGCAGGGAAGCCAGCTACCTGCTCCACGGGGCCGGGCACCCACAGAACGAAAAGTAGTGGAAGAATAATGATACACCAGAAAACAATCATGATAACCAAAGAAAATGTGCCGGTGAAGGGGCTCAAGGAACACATGATGATGATGATGATGATGATAGTTATAGGCCCGGACTAGAGAACCTGGAACAGACAAACACCAGCCACAACGACCGGAAGTAAAAGGCTAAAACTGATAATCAGACACTTCAGTACAGAGAGAAATCCAGACAATGTGTGGGAGCTAGAGGACAGATGTGTGGGAGCTAGAGGACAGATGTTTGGGAGTTAGAGGACAGATGTTTGGGAGCTAGAGGACAGCTGTGTGGTAGATGAAGACAGCTGTGTGGGAGCTAGAGGACAGCTGTGTGGGAGTTAGAGGACAGATGTTTGGGAGCTAGAGGAGAGCTGTGTGGTAGATGAAGACAGCTGTGTGGGAGCTAGAGGACAGCTGTGTGGGAGCTAGAAGACAGCTGTGTGGGAGTAACCAAGAGATATTCTGACTGAGGCTGTGTGACTAGCCAAGAGGTATTCTGACTGAGGCTGTGTGACTAGCCAAGAGATATTCTGACTGAGGCTGTGTGACTAACCAAGAGATATTCTGACTGAGGCTGTGTGACTAACCAAGAGATATTCTGACTGAAGCTGTGCGACTAACCAAGAGATATTCTGACTGAGGCTGTGTGACTAGCCAAGAGTTATTTCTTGGGTAAGAAATGGCGGCTGTCTTCCTTGCTCTAATATAGATCAAAGACATCACATGTAGGATCTCCAGGCGCAGGGAAGCCAGCTACCTGCTCCACGGGGCCGGGCACCCACAGAACGAAAAGTAGTGGAAGAATAATGATACACCAGAAAACAATCATGATAACCAAAGAAAATGTGCCGGTGAAGGGGTTCAAGGAACACATGATGATGATGATGATAGTTATAGGCCCGGACTAGAGAACCTGGAACAGACAAACACCAGCCACAGTGATCGGAAGTAAAAGGCTAAAACTGATAATCAGACACTTCAGTACAGAGAAGTAAATCCAGACATTGTGTGGGAGCTTGAGGAAAGATGTGTAGGAGCTAGAGGACAGCTGTGTGGGAGCTAGAAGACAGCTGTGTGGGAGTTAGATGTTTGGGAGCTAGAGGAGAGCTGTGTGGTAGATGAAGACAGCTGTGTGGGAGCTAGAGGACAGCTGTGTGGGAGCTAGAAGACAGCTATGTGGGAGTTAGAGGACAGATGTTTGGGAGCTAGAAGACAGCTGTGTGGTAGATGAAGACAGTTGTGTGGGAGCTAGAAAGCAGCTATGTGGAAGCTAGAGGACAGCTGTGTGGGAGCTGGAAGACAGCTGCGTGAGAGCTAGAGGGCAGCTGTGTGGGAGGTAGAGGATGGATGTAAGGAAGTATGCGATGTCTTTGTATACATGAGTGATGAGAATGTGATTTAACATGGATTGTATATGTGAGATCTCGGAGTTGTACTTAGGCTTGGACATGTTCTTCAATGTAGAGGTCGCTCCATAGTCGCGGCCAAAGTCAGCGAGAAGCGCTCCTTTGTTTGGATGTTGTTGTGTGTTGAGCTGTGACTACCTACTTACAGGAGTCCTCACACATACTCACCCACCACAAGATCAGACCATACACGTATAAGGGACAAACGTCACTGTGAACCACAAGATCAGACCATACACGTATAAGGGACAAACGTCACTGTGAACCACAAGATCAGACCATACACGTATAAGGGACAAACGTCACTGTGAACCACAAGATCAGACCATACACGTATAAGGGACAAACGTCACTGTGAACAGTTTCTAAAACACTGAACATCCTCCTCCCATTTCTTCATTTTCACCTATTTACTATCACCTCCTCCCAGCGTGCCCTGCGGCTCTGCCAGATTTCCACAAGTACAGACCTGGTCCTTTTACTGCAGCTGAGCTGGCAGATTCGAGACACGGGGAGAGTGGCAGATTCGAGACACGGGGAGAGTGGCAGAGTCGAGACACGGTGAGAGTGGCAGATTCGAGACACGGGGAGAGTGGCAGAGTTCAGACACAAGCCACAGTGATCGGAAGTAAAAGGCTAAAACTGATAATCAGACACTTCAGTACAGAGAAGTAAATCCAGACATTGTGTGGGAGCTTGAGGAAAGATGTGTAGGAGCTAGAGGACAGCTGTGTGGGAGCTAGAAGACAGCTGTGTGGGAGTTAGATGTTTGGGAGCTAGAGGAGAGCTGTGTGGTAGATGAAGACAGCTGTGTGGGAGCTAGAGGACAGCTGTGTGGGAGCTAGAAGACAGCTATGTGGGAGTTAGAGGACAGATGTTTGGGAGCTAGAAGACAGCTGTGTGGTAGATGAAGACAGTTGTGTGGGAGCTAGAAAGCAGCTATGTGGAAGCTAGAGGACAGCTGTGTGGGAGCTGGAAGACAGCTGCGTGAGAGCTAGAGGGCAGCTGTGTGGGAGGTAGAGGATGGATGTAAGGAAGTATGCGATGTCTTTGTATACATGAGTGATGAGAATGTGATTTAACATGGATTGTATATGTGAGATCTCGGAGTTGTACTTAGGCTTGGACATGTTCTTCAATGTAGAGGTCGCTCCATAGTCGCGGCCAAAGTCAGCGAGAAGCGCTCCTTTGTTTGGATGTTGTTGTGTGTTGAGCTGTGACTACCTACTTACAGGAGTCCTCACACATACTCACCCACCACAAGATCAGACCATACACGTATAAGGGACAAACGTCACTGTGAACCACAAGATCAGACCATACACGTATAAGGGACAAACGTCACTGTGAACCACAAGATCAGACCATACACGTATAAGGGACAAACGTCACTGTGAACCACAAGATCAGACCATACACGTATAAGGGACAAACGTCACTGTGAACAGTTTCTAAAACACTGAACATCCTCCTCCCATTTCTTCATTTTCACCTATTTACTATCACCTCCTCCCAGCGTGCCCTGCGGCTCTGCCAGATTTCCACAAGTACAGACCTGGTCCTTTTACTGCAGCTGAGCTGGCAGATTCGAGACACGGGGAGAGTGGCAGATTCGAGACACGGGGAGAGTGGCAGAGTCGAGACACGGTGAGAGTGGCAGATTCGAGACACGGGGAGAGTGGCAGAGTTCAGACACAAGGAGAGTGACGGAGTCGAGATACAAGGAGAGTGGCAGAGTCGAGATACAAGGAGAGTGGCAGAGTTGAGATACAAGGAGAGTGGCAGAGTTGAGACACGGGGAGAGTGGCAGAGTTGAGACACGGGGAGAGTGACAGAGTTGAGACACGAGGAGAGTGTCAGAGTCGAGACACGGGGAGAGTGGCAGAGTCGAGACACGGGGAGAGTGGCAGAGTCGAGACACGGGGAGAGTGACAGAGTCGAGACACGGGGAGAGTGGCAGAGTCGAGACACGGGGAGAGTGACAGAGTCGAGACACGGGGAGAGTGGCAGAGTCGAGACACGGGGAGAGTGACAGAGTCGAGACACAGGGAGAGTGGCAGAGTCGAGACACGGGGAGTATGACAGAGTCGAGACACGGGCAAGACACTTCCTCTGTACCAACTGTCCAGGTGAAATAGTATAAGAACATTGGTAGAGTCCGCCAGGAGAAGCACCTGCTCAGCAACATGATGATGCTTGATAAAATTCCACAACAGCTGACATCTGCTCCAGCACCGTCACGTGGGACAGCAAATGCCACTACTATCACGGTCAACGTGAACTGAGGTAAAGATTAAAAAAAAAAGCTAAAATCTCCGTTTCAATACTATTAAGACATATTGGGGGATACGGTGTTAGACCCGTAGTTTCCAGACCCTCGGCACATGAATGCCTGACGTGGTAGTTTCCAGACCCTCGGCACATGAATGCCTGACGTGGTAGTTTCCAGACCCTCGGCACATGAATGCCTGACGTGGTAGTTTCCAGACCCTCGGCACATGAATGCCTGACGTGGTAGTTTCCAGACCCTCGGCACATGAATGCCTGACGTGGTAGTTTCCAGACCCTCGGCACATGAATGCCTGACGTGGTAGTTTCCAGACCCTCGGCACATGAATGACTGACGTGGTAGTTTCAAGACCCTCGGCACATGAATGACTGACGTGGTGTCACCCCTGGCCGTATTCACCTTCCAAGATTTCTCTAGTACCCATTTTTTGAGGCTTGGTGGGCTTTTTTTGTTGGTGTTTCTGTTGTTGTGTTGGTATTATGGTCTAACACAGAACAAACACAAGACAGGAAGATCCAATATGACATAGATGTAGGATAAGAGATGGCGTTTGTCCATGTTCTAGTCTAGAACAAACACTATGGTTGTCAATGTTTTAGTCTAGAACAAACACTACGGTTGTCAATGTTTTAATCTAGAACAAACACTACGGTTGTCAATGTTTTAGTCTAGAACAAACACTACGGTTGTCAATGTTTTAATCTAGAACAAACACTACGGTTGTCAATGTTTTAGTCTAGAACAAACACTACGGTTGTCAATGTTTTAGTCTAGAACAAACACTAAACAGGTAGAACATAATTTGAGACAAAAGCTGTTTTTAAATGAATAAATATTGTCATACCCATGAAAAACAAGCATAAATTACCCTTTCATTTAAAAAATCCACCACCTGATTTTGTACATGACCCGGAAGGACAAAAAATCTAGCCAATCATGGCAGCGGTTTATTTTTGGAAACACAAGAGCACGCTCGGTAAAGTAAGAAGGGAAGACAAAAGAGGAGATTAGAGGAAAGAAAGACATGGATGGAGATAAGTAAAATTAGGAGGAATATGAAGAAATATGTCAAAGGAGGAGGGTATGTAGAGAGAGAGAGAGAGAGGAGGTAAATAAAGATTAGGAAAACACGAAAAAAGAGGAAAGAGACAAGAAAAATAAAACTCCACTTTATTTTAGAAAGGTAAAGAACTGGCACACTGGCGCGTCTGACACTGTGCCACCGCGGGCAGTCTACGCGAAAGTAAGGGAATAACACAGAAAGAGGGGAATGAAGCAGAGAAAAAAATGCGAGAGAAAGAAGAAATACTGGGAGGAAAAAATGAAAGGACAGGGACAGCAGTGTGCAAGTTAGAACTGTCCATGGTTGGTCTGTTCGTTCCATATCCCATTGTATGAGCGACACTTTTATACAGGAATACGTGCACAACAATGACTTGCTAAACTCAGAATACCTGATGTACACACAGTAAAACCTCCTAAACATGGAATAACTGATGTAAAGATTAAAAAAAAAAGCTAAAATCTCCGTTTCAATACTATTAAGACATATTGGGGGATACGGTGTTAGACCCGTAGTTTCCAGACCCTCGGCACATGAATGCCTGACGTGGTAGTTTCCAGACCCTCGGCACATGAATGCCTGACGTGGTAGTTTCCAGACCCTCGGCACATGAATGCCTGACGTGGTAGTTTCCAGACCCTCGGCACATGAATGCCTGACGTGGTAGTTTCCAGACCCTCGGCACATGAATGCCTGACGTGGTAGTTTCCAGACCCTCGGCACATGAATGCCTGACGTGGTAGTTTCCAGACCCTCGGCACATGAATGACTGACGTGGTAGTTTCAAGACCCTCGGCACATGAATGACTGACGTGGTGTCACCCCTGGCCGTATTCACCTTCCAAGATTTCTCTAGTACCCATTTTTTGAGGCTTGGTGGGCTTTTTTTGTTGGTGTTTCTGTTGTTGTGTTGGTATTATGGTCTAACACAGAACAAACACAAGACAGGAAGATCCAATATGACATAGATGTAGGATAAGAGATGGCGTTTGTCCATGTTCTAGTCTAGAACAAACACTATGGTTGTCAATGTTTTAGTCTAGAACAAACACTACGGTTGTCAATGTTTTAATCTAGAACAAACACTACGGTTGTCAATGTTTTAATCTAGAACAAACACTACGGTTGTCAATGTTTTAATCTAGAACAAACACTACGGTTGTCAATGTTTTAGTCTAGAACAAACACTACGGTTGTCAATGTTTTAGTCTAGAACAAACACTAAACAGGTAGAACATAATTTGAGACAAAAGCTGTTTTTAAATGAATAAATATTGTCATACCCATGAAAAACAAGCATAAATTACCCTTTCATTTAAAAAATCCACCACCTGATTTTGTACATGACCCGGAAGGACAAAAAATCTAGCCAATCATGGCAGCGGTTTATTTTTGGAAACACAAGAGCACGCTCGGTAAAGTAAGAAGGGAAGACAAAAGAGGAGATTAGAGGAAAGAAAGACATGGATGGAGATAAGTAAAATTAGGAGGAATATGAAGAAATATGTCAAAGGAGGAGGGTATGTAGAGAGAGAGAGAGAGAGGAGGTAAATAAAGATTAGGAAAACACGAAAAAAGAGGAAAGAGACAAGAAAAATAAAACTCCACTTTATTTTAGAAAGGTAAAGAACTGGCACACTGGCGCGTCTGACACTGTGCCACCGCGGGCAGTCTACGCGAAAGTAAGGGAATAACACAGAAAGAGGGGAATGAAGCAGAGAAAAAAATGCGAGAGAAAGAAGAAATACTGGGAGGAAAAAATGAAAGGACAGGGACAGCAGTGTGCAAGTTAGAACTGTCCATGGTTGGTCTGTTCGTTCCATATCCCATTGTATGAGCGACACTTTTATACAGGAATACGTGCACAACAATGACTTGCTAAACTCAGAATACCTGATGTACACACAGTAATAACCTCCTAAACATGGAATAACTGATGTACACACAGTAATAACCTCCTAAACATGGAATAACTGATGTACACACATCAATGACCTCCTAAACATAGAATACCTGGTGTACACACAGTAATGACCTCCTAAACATGGAATACCTGGTGTACACACATCAATGACCTCCTAAACATGGAATACCTGGTGTACACACAGTAATAACCTCCTAAACATAGAATACCTGGTGTACACACAGTAATAACCTCCTAAACATGGAATAACTGATGTACACACATCAATGACCTCCTAAACATGGAATAACTGATGTACACACATCAATGACCTCCTAAACATGGAATAACTGATGTACACACATCAATGACCTCCTAAACATGGAATACCTGGTGTACACACATCAATAACGTCATAAACATGGAATAACTGATGTACACACATCAATGACCTCCTAAACATGGAATAACTGATGTACACACAATAATGACCTCATAAACATGGAATACCTGGTGTACACCCAATAATGACCTCCTAAACATGGAATACCTGGTGTACACACAGTAATAACCTCATAAACATAGAATACCTGATGTACACACAGTAATGACCTCCTAAACATGGAATACCTGGTGTACACACAGTAATGACCTCCTAAACATGGAATACCTGGTGTACACACAGTAATGACCTCCTAAACATGGAATACCTGATGTACACACAGTAATAACGTCATAAACATGGAATACCTGATGTACACACAGTAATGACCTCCTAAACATGGAATACCTGATGTACACACAGTAATGACCTCCTAAACATGGAATACCTGATGTACACACAGTAATGACCTCCTAAACATGGAATACCTGATGTACACACAGTAATGACCTCCTAAACATGGAATACCTGGTGTACACACAGTAATGACCTCATAAACATGGAATACCTGGTGTACACACATCAATGACCTCCTAAACATGGAATACCTGGTGTACACACATCAATGACCTCCTAAACATAGAATACACACAGCACTGACCTGCTAACAGACAAACTCATGTACACACCACACTGACCTGTTAAAGCATGGACAAACTCATGTACACACAGTACTTACCTGCTAAACCATTGGAAAACTCACGTACTCATATTAATGACCTACCAAAACGTGGACAAACTCATGTACTCACATTAATGACCTACCAAAACATAGTCAAACTCATGTAGTCTCATTAATGACCTACCAAAACGTGGACAAACTCATGTACTCACATTAATGACCTACCAAAACGTGGACAAACTCATGTACTCACATTAATGACCTACCAAAACGTGGACAAACTCATGTACTCACATTAATGACCTGCTAAAACGTGGACAAACTCATGTACACTCAGCAGTGCCAGGAAAGACACTAAAAATTCCAGGGGAAAAAAAAAAGATACAGGAGAAAATGGCTTCCAGGCAGGTAGGGCTTCAAGAAAGTGACAGCACTGCTAGGAGGGTTGCCAAGACTCACAAGGGAATTACTTTGAGGGTGATGGTGACCCCCGGCTTCTAAGTTACGACTTTTGTTTCACATCTTCATCATATTAACTGACTACGCCTTGTATACCTGAGACCAAGTTCTCTTGATATACCTGAGACCAGGTTCTTTTTATATATATGAGGCCAGGTTATTTTATTATACATGAGATCAGATTCACTTGTTATACCTGAGACTAAGTTATCTTACTATACTTGAGACAAGGTTCTTTTATTATAATTGAGACCAGGTTCTATTATTATACCTGAGACCAGGATCTCTTGATATACCTGAGACCAGGTTCTATTATTATACCTGAGACCAGGATCTCTTGATATACCTGAGACCAGGATCTCTTGATATACCTGAGACCAGGTTCTATTATTATACCTGAGACCAGGATCTCTTGATATACCTGAGACCAGGTTCTATTATTATACCTGAGACCAGGATCTCTTGATATACCTGAGACCAGGTTCTATTATTATACCTGAGACCAGGTTCTATTATTATACCTGAGACCAGGTTCTATTATTATACCTGAGACCAGGTTCTATTATTATACCTGAGACCAGGTTCTATTATTATACCTGAGACCAGGATCTCTTGATATACCTGAGACCAGGATCTCTTGATATACCTGAGACCAGGTTCTATTATTATACCTGAGACCAGGATCTCTTGATATACCTGAGACCAGGATCTCTTGATATACCTGAGACCAGGATCTCTTGATATACCTGAGACCAGGTTCTATTATTATACCTGAGACCAGGATCTCCTGATATACCTGAGACCAGGATTTCCTGATATACCTGAGACCAGGATCTCTTGATATACCTGAGACCAAGATCTCATGATATACTGAGACCAAGATCTCCTGATATACTGAGACCAGGATCTCCTGATATAACTGAGACCAAGATCTCCTGATATACCTGAGACTAGGATCTCCTGATATAAATGAGACCAAGATCTCCTGTTATAGCTGAGACTAGGATCTCCTGATATAACTGAGACCAAGATCTCCTGTTATAGCTGAGACTAGGATCTCCTGATATAACTGAGACCAAGATCTCCTGTTATAGCTGAGACTAGGATCTCCTGATATAACTGAGACCAAGATCTCCTGTTATAGCTGAGACTAGGATCTCCTGATATAACTGAGACCAAGATCTCCTGTTATAGCTGAGACTAGGATCTCCTGATATAACTGAGACCAAGATCTCCTGTTATAGCTGAGACTAGGATCTCCTGATATAACTGAGACCAAGATCTCATGATATACTGAGACCAAGATCTCCTGATATACTGAGACTAGGATCTCCTGATATAACTGAGACCAAGATCTCATGATATACTGAGACCAAGATCTCCTGTTATAGCTGAGACTAGGATCTCCTGATATACCTGAGACCAACATCTCATGATATACTGAGACCAAGATCTCCTGATATACTGAGACCAGGATCTCCTGATATAACTGAGACCAAGATCTCCTGATATACCTGAGACTAGGATCTCCTGATATAAATGAGACCAAGATCTCCTGTTATAGCTGAGACTAGGATCTCCTGATATAACTGAGACCAAGATCTCCTGTTATAGTTGAGACTAGGATCTCCTGTTATAACTGAGACCAAGATCTCCTGATATACCAGAGACCAGGATCTCCTGATATACATGAGACCAAGACATCCTGCTATACCCGAGACCAGGATCTCTTATTATAGCTGAGACCAGGATCTCTTATTATACTTGAGACCAGGTTCTGTTATTATACCTGAGTCCAGGTTCTCTATTATTACACCTGAGACCAGGATCTCTTATTATACTTGAGACCAGGTTCTCTTATTATACCTGAGACCAGGTTATCTTATTATAACTGAGACTAGGTTCTCTTATTATACTTGAGACCAGATTCTCCTGATATACTGAGATCAGATTCTCCTGATATACTGAGATCAGGTTCTCCTGATATACTGAGACTAGGATCTCCTGATATACCTGAGACCAGGATCTCCTGATATACTTGAGACCAGGATCTCCTAATATACATGAGACCAGCTTCTCCTGATATACATGAGACCAGGTTCTCCTGATATAACTGAGACCAGGTTCTCCTGATATAACTGAGACCAGGTTCTCCTGATATAACTGAGACCAGGTTCTCCTGATATAACTGAGACCAGGATCTCTTATTATACATGAGACCAGGTTCCCCTGATATCCTTGAGACCAAGTTCTCCTGATATAACTGAGACCAAGATCTCCTGATATTCTGAGACCAGGATCTCCTGATATAACTGAGACCAGGTTCTCCTGATATAACTGAGACCAGGATCTCCTGATATAACTGAGACCAGGTTCTCCTGATATAACTGAGACCAGGTTCTCCTGATATAACTGAGACCAGGATCTCTTATTATACCTGAGACCAAGTTCTCCTGACATACCTGAGACCAGGTTCTCCTGGTATACCTGAGACTAAGATCTCCTGATATACTGACAACAAGATCTAAAGATATACTGAGACCAGGATCTCCTGATATACATGAGACCAGGATCTCCTGATATACCTGAGACCAAGATCTCCTGATATAAGTGAGACCAGGATCTCTTGATATACCGGAGACCAAGATCTCCTGATATACCTGAGAGCATGATCTCCTGATATACTTGAGATCAGGTTCTCCTGATATACCTGAGACTAGGATCTCTTATTATACATGAGACCAGGTTCCCCTGATATCCTTGAGACCAAGTTCTCCTGATATAACTGAGACCAAGATCTCCTGATATTTTGAGACCAGGATCTCCTGATATACCTGAGACCAAGATCTACTGATATATCTGAGACCAAGATCTCCAGATATACCCGAGACCAGGATCTCCTGATATACTGAGACCAGTATCTCCTCATATACTGAGACCAGATTCTCCTGATATACTGAGACCAGGTTCTCCTGATATACTGAGACCAGATTCTCCTGATATAACTGAGACCAAGATCTCCTGATATTCTGAGACCAGGATCTCCTGATATACCTGAGACCAAGATCTACTGATATATCTGAGACCAAGATCTCCAGATATACCCGAGACCAGGATCTCCTGATATACTGAGACCAGTATCTCCTCGTATACTGAGACCAGATTCTCCTGATATACTGAGACCAGGTTCTCCTGATATACCTGAGACTAGGATCTCTTATTATACATGAGACCAGGTTCCCCTGATATCCTTGAGACCAAGTTCTCCTGATATAACTGAGACCAAGATCTCCTGATATTCTGAGACCAGGATCTCCTGATATATCTGAAATCAAGATCTCCAGATATACCTGAGACCAGGATCTCCTGATATACTGAGACCAGTATCTCCTCATATAATGAGACCAGATTCTCCTGATATACTGAGACCAGGGTCTCCTGATATACATGAGACCAGGATCTCCTGATATACCTGAGACCAGGATCTCCTGATATACCTGAGAGAAGATTCACATGATATACCTGAGACAAGGATCTCCTGATATACCTGAGACCAGGTTCTCCTGATATGCCTGAGGGCATGTTCTCCTGATATAAGTGAGACCAGGTTCTCCTGATATACCTGAGACCGGGATCTCTTATTATACATGAGACCAGGTTCTCCTGATATACCTGAGACTAAGATCTCCTGATATACTAGATACTAAGATCTCCTGATATAACTGAGACCAGGATCTCCTGATATACCTGAGACCAGGATCTCCTGATATAACTGAGACCAGGTTCTCCTGATATACCTGAGATCAGGTTCTCCTGATATACATGAGAACATGTTCTCCTGATATACCTGAAACCAAGTTCTCCTGATATACCAGAGACCAGGTTCTCCTGATATACCTGAGACCAGGATCTCCTGATATACCTGACAGAAGATTCTCCTGATATACCTGAGACCATGATCTCCTGATATACCTGAGATCAGGCTTAAGAAAAGCGGGTCTATAAACTTAATGAGAAACATAAGACTGAAGCTTTCTCGGTTAATTTTCAAGGGAGTGTGGCTTGCGGTTAGGGCGAGAGGCTAATTAAACGAAATTGAGGAAGAGTGGATTTGGTTTAGGGGAGGGGAAGAAGTGTTTAGAAATTTATAATAAAAAAGTTAAAAAAAGAGGAAACTGTTATATCATGAGAGCAGCTGGGTATTATGGCGTTAAGTATCGAGGTCTCCTTGACCTGTCAAAACACTACAGGGTCATGTGGTTAAAATCACTCCCGATCCCCCCCCCTCCTTTTTTCCAGCTCCATAAGAAACCAGGTACCTATTTCTACATCTGGCTGGTTGGGGTGACCCCGGCGGGATTCGAACCATCGATTTTTGACACGAGAGACTAGTGCACTAACTACTTCAGCCGAGAAGTTCTGTGACGTTATTTTAATGCAGTGTTTTGAGAGAGATAACCACGGCCACGGAAAGAACGGCCCTACTTGAAAGAAAGAACGGTACCCCACTCCCCCCCCCCCCGTCATACAAGAAACAAACAAGGGCCCCCTTGGCTGTAATGTTTATAACCCTCTTACGAAGATTCTAATTTTCTTCTCTGATTTGAGTGCAGTTGATTACGTGTTCTCCAAGTCTGGGGGGTGACAAGTGTGCGATGTGGCTTTTCCTTATCAGCACAGTCACGTGACAGAAAGTGCAGTAACCAGTCAAGGCTTGTGCTGGTTTCGTGGAAGATTTTACACCAGGTCGATTTGCCAGAAATCTGTTGCGTATCTTTGCCACATGAAAGAGTTGTAACAAATAATGGCAAATAAGGGACGCAATCACTGAAAAAGTCTTCTTCTTCTTCTTCTTCTTCTATCTCTCTGGAACCACGACGCGGTAGTGGCGTTGAAGCGCAGCATAGTGTCGGACAGGGAGCGGGCTGCTATTTTTTTAAGCCTCTGAGCGAAGCAAAAAACCGGGGGTTATGCAATACTTCTTTAGCATACCTGAGACCAGGATCTCCTATTATACTTGAGACCAGGTTCTCCTGATATACCTGAGACCAGATTCTCCTGATATACTGAGACCAGGTTCTCCTGATATACTGAGACCAGGTTCTCCTGATATACTGAGACCAGGTTCTTCTGATATACTGAGACCAGGTTCTCCTGATATACTGAGACCAGGATCTCCTGATATACCTGAGACCAGGATCTCCTGATATACCTGAGAGAAGATTCCCCTGATATACTTGAGACAAGGATCTCCTGATATACTGTGATCAGGTTCTCCTGATATACCTGAGACCAGGATCTCCTGATGTACCTGAGATCAGGATCTCCTGATATACCTGAGACCAGGTTTTACTGATATACCTGAGACCAGGTTCTCCTTATATACCTGAGGCCAGGTTCTCCTGATATAACTGAGACCAAGTTCTCCTGATATACCAGAGACCAGGTTCTCCTGATATAACTAAGACCAGGTTCTCCTGATATACCTGAGACCATGTTCTCCTGATATAACTGAGACCAGGTTCTCCTGATATACCTGAGATCAGGTTCTCCTGATATACATGAGAACATGTTCTCCTGATATACCTGAAACCAAGTTCTCCTGATATACCAGAGACCAGGTTCTCCTGATATACCTGAGACCAGGATCTCCTGATATACCTGACAGAAGATTCTCCTGATATACCTGAGACCATGATCTCCTGATATACCTGAGATCAGGCTTAAGAAAAGCGGGTCTATAAACTTAATGAGAAACATAAGACTGAAGCTTTCTCGGTTAATTTTCAAGGGAGTGTGGCTTGCGGTTAGGGCGAGAGGCTAATTAAACGAAATTGAGGAAGAGTGGATTTGGTTTAGGGGAGGGGAAGAAGTGTTTAGAAATTTATAATAAAAAAGTTAAAAAAAGAGGAAACTGTTATATCATGAGAGCAGCTGGGTATTATGGCGTTAAGTATCGAGGTCTCCTTGACCTGTCAAAACACTACAGGGTCATGTGGTTAAAATCACTCCCGATCCCCCCCCCTCCTTTTTTCCAGCTCCATAAGAAACCAGGTACCTATTTCTACATCTGGCTGGTTGGGGTGACCCCGGCGGGATTCGAACCATCGATTTTTGACACGAGAGACTAGTGCACTAACTACTTCAGCCGAGAAGTTCTGTGACGTTATTTTAATGCAGTGTTTTGAGAGAGATAACCACGGCCACGGAAAGAACGGCCCTACTTGAAAGAAAGAACGGTACCCCACTCCCCCCCCCCCCGTCATACAAGAAACAAACAAGGGCCCCCTTGGCTGTAATGTTTATAACCCTCTTACGAAGATTCTAATTTTCTTCTCTGATTTGAGTGCAGTTGATTACGTGTTCTCCAAGTCTGGGGGGTGACAAGTGTGCGATGTGGCTTTTCCTTATCAGCACAGTCACGTGACAGAAAGTGCAGTAACCAGTCAAGGCTTGTGCTGGTTTCGTGGAAGATTTTACACCAGGTCGATTTGCCAGAAATCTGTTGCGTATCTTTGCCACATGAAAGAGTTGTAACAAATAATGGCAAATAAGGGACGCAATCACTGAAAAAGTCTTCTTCTTCTTCTTCTTCTTCTATCTCTCTGGAACCACGACGCGGTAGTGGCGTTGAAGCGCAGCATAGTGTCGGACAGGGAGCGGGCTGCTATTTTTTTAAGCCTCTGAGCGAAGCAAAAAACCGGGGGTTATGCAATACTTCTTTAGCAGACTCCACCACCATGGGGGAACTCTGGCGATTCCTGCCCCGTTAGCCAGACTAGGCCTGTTACTGGAGGATTTGGACAGTGCCTGGTGTGAGATGTAACCTGTGGGCTGACACAGGTGCAGGTAAATTATAGGTCCAGATTACACACTGTCTTCTGTTTGACAGATAGCTGTGTTGAGCTGCTATATTCTTTGAAGCAATTTAATGTTTCTTTGTGTGTATGAAGGAGACTGATAATGCATTATTGTTGATGAGCTCAGCTTATGAATACAAGTAACTGAATATAAGAGTATTTCGCTCCTCAAATTCTTTGTTCTACGTTTGTTGCTCTGTGTGTGTGTGTGCGTGATGGGTGTCAGACAGCTGCCCTGATGTTGCTTGTGTTAATTGTCACACAGTTACTCTGATGTTGCTTGTGTTAATTGTCAGACAGTTACTCTGATGTTGCTTGTGTCACTTGTCAGACAGTTGCTCTGTTGTTGCTTATGTTACTTGTCAGACAGTTGCTCTGATGTTGCTTGTGTTACTTGTCAGACAGTTGCTCTGTTGTTGCTTGTGTTATTTGTCAGACAGTTGCTCTGATGTTGCTTGTGTTGACATAAATGAAAGGAATGGATCTGATGAGTGCTCTGAGATTGTCTTCTGTGGTGTGCCAGATCACGAGGACGAGGAGATAAACCAGGGATTAACTCTTACAAAAAGATATTGACCCGTGATGGACTTGAGCCTGGGTAGGGAGGACATTCAACCAGAAGATGAGGTGAAGAAGCTGTACGATTGAGCAATCAGCGACCCATAGCTGACCAAGACCCTGCCCTATCTCACCGCTGGTACCCCTAGTAACAAGCCTAGCCTGACTAACGGGGCAGGGATCGCCGTAGTCCCCACGGTGGTGGAGTCTGGTAAAGAAGCATTGCACACCCCTTGCTTTTTAGCTGTATTCCAGGACTGAAAATATAGCTGACATAACCCGCTCCCACGCCGATACGACGTTGTACCTCAACACCTTCACAGCACCGGCTGCAAAGAGCAGCAGCTCGTGGTTATAGGGACATAGCACAAGACAAGACAAATCAGGTCAACTAGAACAATCCAGATAATCTGAGTATAAAGGGCTCAAAGAAGTGTTGTTCTGGGAAGTTAAAAAAAGAGGATTTTGTTTTTTTTCTTGTGGGAAGCAAAGTGGTGTTCGCTTGTTTTTCCACTGAAGTTTTGACTTATTAGACTGATGTTAGTCTTATATAAGTCTTAAACCTGCTCAGCTACTCCAACTCTGACTCTAGCATGTCAGCTACAATTCGCAAACCATGACGCTAGCAAGCCAGCTATAGTTCGCTAACTCTGACGCTAGCATACCAGGTATGGTTCGCTAACTCTGACGGTAGCAAGCCAGCTATAGTCGCTAACTCTGACGCTAGCATATCAGGTATGGTTCGCTAACTCTGACGCTAGCATATCAGGTATGGTTCGCTAACTCTGACGCTAGCATACCAGGTATGGTTCGCTAACTCTCACGCTAGCATATCAGATATGGTTCGCTAACTCTCACGCTAGCATATCAGGTATGGTTCGCTAACTCTCACGCTAGCATATCAGGTATGGTTCGCTAACTCTCACGCTAGCATATCAGGTATGGTTCGCTAACACTGACGCTAGCATGTCAGCAAAGGCCTGCTAACATTGACGCTAGCATGTCAGCACAGGGCCGCTTACCCTGACACTAGGCTAGCATGTTAGCTAAGGCCTGATAACCCTGACGCTAGCACATTAGCTAAGGCTTGTTAACCCGGACACTAGGCTAGCATGTTAGCTAAGCCCTGCTAACCCTGACACTAGGCTAGCATGTTAGCTAAGCCCTGCTAACCCTGACACTAGGCTAGCATGTTAGCTAAGGCCTGATAACCCTGACACTAGGCTAGCATGTTAGCTAAGCCCTGCTTACCCTGACACTAGGCTAGCATGTTAGCTAAGCCCTGCTTACCCTGACACTAGGCTAGCATGTTAGCTAAGGCCTGCTTACCCTGACACTAGGCTAGCATGTTAGCTAAGGCCTGCTAACCCTGACGCTAGCACGTTAGCTAAGCCCTGCTAACCCTGACACTAGGCTAGCATGTTAGCTAAGGCCTGCTAACCCTTCGACCCCTCCTAAAAATTTTTAAAAAAATTAAAAATATATCTGGCATCTAAAAGGGACCCTATTATCAAAATGTCACAGAAAACTGGACCGTCGAAGTGTTTACAGCAGTCGATGTTTGCCATCCCTTGCTTCTGGCCACGATAGTTTGATATACAGTAGAATATAAAACTATTCTAGTCGATAGACTTTGCCTACCAGCAAAAGTTGAAGTAGGATTTATTGTAAGGTGTGTTAAGTGTTATCAAGTTACTCTTAGGAGCTGCTAGCTGGAAGAAGGCAGCAGTGACGGAGAGGAACAGGTGAAGTTTATTTTTATCAGGTTAAACACGTGGGCAGGTGGGCTTACCTGCTACTGTCTTTTACTATACAACTTTCACTCTGTCCTGGAAGTACTAAGTTTGTGTGTGTGTCTGACAGACAGACAGACAGACAGACAGAAAGACAGATAGAAAGACAAACAGAAAGAAAGACAGAAAGACAGACACACAGAAAAACAGACGGAAAGACAAGCAGACAGACAGAAAAAGATAAACCAGGGATTAACTCTTACAAAAAGATATTGACCCGTGATGGACTTGAGCCTGGGTAGGGAGGACATTCAACCAGAAGATGAGGTGAAGAAGCTGTACGATTGAGCAATCAGCGACCCATAGCTGACCAAGACCCTGCCCTATCTCACCGCTGGTACCCCTAGTAACAAGCCTAGCCTGACTAACGGGGCAGGGATCGCCGTAGTCCCCACGGTGGTGGAGTCTGGTAAAGAAGCATTGCACACCCCTTGCTTTTTAGCTGTATTCCAGGACTGAAAATATAGCTGACATAACCCGCTCCCACGCCGATACGACGTTGTACCTCAACACCTTCACAGCACCGGCTGCAAAGAGCAGCAGCTCGTGGTTATAGGGACATAGCACAAGACAAGACAAATCAGGTCAACTAGAACAATCCAGATAATCTGAGTATAAAGGGCTCAAAGAAGTGTTGTTCTGGGAAGTTAAAAAAAGAGGATTTTGTTTTTTTTTCTTGTGGGAAGCAAAGTGGTGTTCGCTTGTTTTTCCACTGAAGTTTTGACTTATTAGACTGATGTTAGTCTTATATAAGTCTTAAACCTGCTCAGCTACTCCAACTCTGACTCTAGCATGTCAGCTACAATTCGCAAACCATGACGCTAGCAAGCCAGCTATAGTTCGCTAACTCTGACGCTAGCATACCAGGTATGGTTCGCTAACTCTGACGGTAGCAAGCCAGCTATAGTCGCTAACTCTGACGCTAGCATATCAGGTATGGTTCGCTAACTCTGACGCTAGCATATCAGATATGGTTCGCTAACTCTGACGCTAGCATATCAGGTATGGTTCGCTAACTCTCACGCTAGCATATCAGGTATGGTTCGCTAACTCTCACGCTAGCATATCAGGTATGGTTCGCTAACTCTCACGCTAGCATATCAGGTATGGTTCGCTAACTCTCACGCTAGCATATCAGGTATGGTTCGCTAACACTGACGCTAGCATGTCAGCAAAGGCCTGCTAACATTGACGCTAGCATGTCAGCACAGGGCCGCTTACCCTGACACTAGGCTAGCATGTTAGCTAAGGCCTGATAACCCTGACGCTAGCACATTAGCTAAGGCTTGTTAACCCGGACACTAGGCTAGCATGTTAGCTAAGCCCTGCTAACCCTGACACTAGGCTAGCATGTTAGCTAAGCCCTGCTAACCCTGACACTAGGCTAGCATGTTAGCTAAGGCCTGATAACCCTGACACTAGGCTAGCATGTTAGCTAAGCCCTGCTTACCCTGACACTAGGCTAGCATGTTAGCTAAGCCCTGCTTACCCTGACACTAGGCTAGCATGTTAGCTAAGGCCTGCTTACCCTGACACTAGGCTAGCATGTTAGCTAAGGCCTGCTAACCCTGACGCTAGCACGTTAGCTAAGCCCTGCTAACCCTGACACTAGGCTAGCATGTTAGCTAAGGCCTGCTAACCCTTCGACCCCTCCTAAAAATTTTTAAAAAAATTAAAAATATATCTGGCATCTAAAAGGGACCCTATTATCAAAATGTCACAGAAAACTGGACCGTCGAAGTGTTTACAGCAGTCGATGTTTGCCATCCCTTGCTTCTGGCCACGATAGTTTGATATACAGTAGAATATAAAACTATTCTAGTCGATAGACTTTGCCTACCAGCAAAAGTTGAAGTAGGATTTATTGTAAGGTGTGTTAAGTGTTATCAAGTTACTCTTAGGAGCTGCTAGCTGGAAGAAGGCAGCAGTGACGGAGAGGAACAGGTGAAGTTTATTTTTATCAGGTTAAACACGTGGGCAGGTGGGCTTACCTGCTACTGTCTTTTACTATACAACTTTCACTCTGTCCTGGAAGTACTAAGTTTGTGTGTGTGTCTGACAGACAGACAGACAGACAGACAGAAAGACAGATAGAAAGACAAACAGAAAGAAAGACAGAAAGACAGACACACAGAAAAACAGACGGAAAGACAAGCAGACAGACAGAAAAAGAAAGACAGACAGAAAGAGAGACAGAAAGAAAGACAGACAGTCAGCCAGAAAGACAGACAGACAGATAGATAGATAGATAGATAGATAGATAGATAGATAGATAGATAGATAGATATACAGATAGATAGATAGATAGATAGATAGATAGATATATAGATAGATAGATAGAAGCTAGGTATGATAATGAGAGTATGGAAGTATGATTTGGTATAAAATCTTTCCTCATCTTGGACAGATATAAAATCTATCCTCACCTTTGAAAGGTATAAATTCTTTCCTCATCTTAGACAGATATAAAATCTTTCCTCATCTTTGACAGATATAAAATCTTTCCTCATCTGGGACAGGTATAAAATCTTTCCTCACCTTAGACAGGTATAAAATCTGTCCTCACCTGGGACAGGTATAAAATCTTTCCTCACCTGGAACATATATAAAATCTTTCCTCACCTGGGACAGTTATAAAATCTTTCCTCACCTGGGACAGTTATAAAACCTTTCCTCACCTGGGACAGTTATAAAACCTTTCCTCACCTGGGACAGTTATAAAATCTTTCCTCACCTAGGACAGATATAAAATGTTTCCTCACCTGGGACAGGTATAACACGTTTTTTGTGAATAAACCTGGGTCCTGCGTGGTCTCACGAGTAGAATTTCACCTTGGGTGTATGAGGTTGCAGGTTCGAATCGCACCAGAAGTGACAAGGATTCCATCTCGGGAATCATCCAGCCGTATACTTCCCCTTGTCTCCAGGTAGTGGAACCACCGACCACGTGTACATTGTCTCCAAGTTAAAAAAAACATATCCTTGATAGTTAGAAATGGCACAAAAAGTAATCTACATCGCCCGATGCCAGGTGCAAAGTTCTAGAAAATCTACAACAGAGAGTGTGCCAGGCGCTAGTGGTGTCTATGTTGACTGGGACAAACTTTCTGAGGTGATATGTGGAAATGGCGACGGAGTAGATATAAGAATGTCTTGACTGCACTGAAGTCATTTCCGAACAACCAACAACGAAGGAGTATCTCTCTCTCTCTCTGAACCTTAAGTGCCCAGGGCACATGGGGCTTCCGCAAGGGTTTTCCACAAATGCCTGTCTTTCGCCTTTTTTTCTGCTCTTGCCCAGGTGAGCCCTCTATTGCTCAACATCCTTTCTGTTGTTCTTCTCCATGTCTCTTTTGGTCTACCCTTACTTCTGCTCCCCTGTGGTGTCCATCTTAGTGCTATTTTTGGTAGTGAATTGTCAGTCATTCGGAGCACATGTCCCAACCATCGCCAGCGTCTTTCCTCAATAATTGTTGTCAGTGGTTTCATCTGCATTTCTGCCAATAAGATGTTATTTCTTATGGTGTTTGGCCAAAATTTTTTTAACTCTACGTAAACATTTAGTCTGGAAAGAATTCAACTTGTTTTCTATGGTTTTGGTGATTTTCCAGCATTCACTTCCATAGAGTAGTACACTTAGAACATTACTCTTAAATATCCTGATTTTCATATTTATGCTTAGTTTATTTGATTTCCATATATTCTGTAGCATTGCAAAAGCCTGGTTTGCTCTAGTAAGTCTGCTGTTGATGTCCTCTGTGCTGTCTCCATTTTCTACTACTCTGCTGCCAAGGTATACAAATTCGTTAACCTCCTCCACTAACTTGTTATCTACTCTGAGTACATTTCTGTTGTTCACATTTTGCTTCATTAACTTTGTCTTTCCTACGTTGATCTTTAGTCCTATGTTGTTTGCATTCTGTGTTAACTTGTTTATTTTATCTTGCATATCTTTGTGACTGCTTGATAATAGACAAATGTCGTCCGCAAAGTCAAGGTCCTCCAGCACTGTGTCAAGGGTCCATTGTAATCCTCTGCGTTTGTCTGATGTTGCCTCCTTCATTAACCAGTCTACTGCCAAGATAAATAATGTTGGTGATAGTACACATCCCTGTTTCACTCCTGTTTGTACCCTAAAGCTGCTGGAGGTATGTTCTCCACAGATAACTTTGCACTGAAAACCCTCGTATAGGGCTTTGATTACATTAACTATTTTATGGGGGAGGCCATGCCATCTTAGGATTTTCCACAGTGCATCTCTGTTGACACTGTCAAAGGCTTTCTCAAAGTCTATGAATAATGCATATGTTTCCTCACCTGGGACAGTTATAAAATCTTTCCTGACCTGGGACAGATATAAAATCTTTCCTCACCTAGGACAGATATAAAATCTTTCCTCACCTGGGACAGGTATAAAATCTTTCCTCACCTAGGACAGGTATAAAATCTTTCCTGACCTGGGACAGATATAAAATCTTTCCTGACCTAGGACAGATATAAAATCTTTCCTCACCTAGGACAGATATAAAATCTTTCCTCACCTGGGACAGGTATAACATGTTTTTTGTGAATAAACCTGGGTCCTGCGTGGTCTCAAGAGTAGAATTTCACCTTGGGTGTATGAGGTTGCAGGATCGAATCGCACCAGAAGTGACAAGGATTCCATCTCGGGAATCATCCAGCCGTATACTTCCCCTTGTCTCCAGGTAGTGGAACCACCGACCACGTGTACATTGTCTCCAAGTTAAAAAAAACATATCCTTGATAGTTAGAAATGGCATAAAAAGTAATCTACATCGCCCGATGCCAGGTGCAAAGTTCTAGAAAATCTACAACAGAGAGTGTGCCAGGCGCTAGTGGTGTCTATGTTGACTGGGACAAACTTTCTGAGGTGATATGTGGAAATGGCGACGGAGTAGATATAAGAATGTCTTGACTGCACTGAAGTCATTTCCGAACAACCAACAACGAAGGAGTATCTCTCTCTCTCTCTGAACCTTAAGTGCCCAGGGCACATGGGGCTTCCGCAAGGGTTTTCCACAAATGCCTGTCTTTCGCCTTTTTTTCTGCTCTTGCCCAGGTGAGCCCTCTATTGCTCAACATCCTTTCTGTTGTTCTTCTCCATGTCTCTTTTGGTCTACCCTTACTTCTGCTCCCCTGTGGTGTCCATCTTAGTGCTATTTTTGGTAGTGAATTGTCAGTCATTCGGAGCACATGTCCCAACCATCGCCAGCGTCTTTCCTCAATAATTGTTGTCAGTGGTTTCATCTGCATTTCTGCCAATAAGATGTTATTTCTTATGGTGTTTGGCCAAAATATTTTTTTAATTCTACGTAAACATTTAGTCTGGAAAGAATTCAACTTGTTTTCTATGGTTTTGGTGATTTTCCAGCATTCACTTCCATAGAGTAGTACACTTAGAACATTACTCTTAAATATCCTGATTTTCATATTTATGCTTAGTTTATTTGATTTCCATATATTCTGTAGCATTGCAAAAGCCTGGTTTGCTCTAGTAAGTCTGCTGTTGATGTCCTCTGTGCTGTCTCCATTTTCTACTACTCTGCTGCCAAGGTATACAAATTCGTTAACCTCCTCCACTAACTTGTTATCTACTCTGAGTACATTTCTGTTGTTCACATTTTGCTTCATTAACTTTGTCTTTCCTACGTTGATCTTTAGTCCTATGTTGTTTGCATTCTGTGTTAACTTGTTTATTTTATCTTGCATATCTTTGTGACTGCTTGATAATAGACAAATGTCGTCCGCAAAGTCAAGGTCCTCCAGCACTGTGTCAAGGGTCCATTGTAATCCTCTGCGTTTGTCTGATGTTGCCTCCTTCATTAACCAGTCTACTGCCAAGATAATAATGTTGGTGATAGTACACATCCCTGTTTCACTCCTGTTTGTACCCTAAAGCTGCTGGAGGTATGTTCTCCACAGATAACTTTGCACTGAAAACCCTCGTATAGGGCTTTGATTACATTAACTATTTTATGGGGGAGGCCATGCCATCTTAGGATTTTCCACAGTGCATCTCTGTTGACACTGTCAAAGGCTTTCTCAAATCTATGAATAATGCATATGTTGTGCTATGCCACTCATTTGCCTGTTCTAATATTTGTCTAAGTACAAATATATGGTCTATGCATGATCTTCCTTTCCTAAATCCTGCCTGCTCTTTCCGAAGTTTTTCCTCAAGTGTTGGTACAATTCTGTTGATGATTATTCTGCAAAATACTTTACTAGTGAGTGGCAGTAGGGTAATGCCTCTCCAGTTCCCGCAATCTCTGAGGTCACCCTTCTTTGGTAGTTTTACTATAAGACCAGTTTTCCACTCCTCTGGGGCTTTTTCTAAATCCCAAATTTGTTGTAATATCCGGCAAAGTTGTTTTGGTGTTTCTGTTTCTTCTGCTTTCAACATCTCAGCAGTCACTTCATCTTCACCTGGTGCCCTGTCTGATTTTAGCATCTTTATCGCCTCTTTTACTTCATTTATTGTTATTGGTCCTGTATTGATGTTTAGTTCCGCTTTTGCTTCAGGTATATCTATTGCTTGTGCTGCTTGTGTTCTGTTTAGTAGGGTGTTAAAGTGTTCCCTCCATCTTTCAATTTTTTCTCTTTCTCCACTGACCAGTTGTCCATTTTGTGTTCTTACTGCACTTTCACATCTTGTATTGAAGTTACCTGTCATCTGCTTTGTGATTTTATATATGGTTTTCATGTCATTTGTATATGCTGCTTTCTCTGCTGTTTCTGCTAAGTTGTCATAATATTGACGTTTATCTTGACGGCATGATTCCTTCACTTCTTTGTCTTTTTGTGCATAATTACTTAAAACTCGTTCTTTAAGATTTGGTGTTCAGTAATTTTTTCTTGATTTCTTTTCTTTGCTCTATCTTTTCCCATGTGGTCTTATTTATCCATTCCTCTTTTCTCCGTTTCCGATACCCAGCACCTCTTTTGCTGTTTCCTGTAGTGTTTTATTGAACTCTAATATGGACATTTCTGCTTCGTCTTGTAGGAGACTGAAGCGGTTCTTAAATACTATTGAGAATTCATTTCTTGTTCGCTGGTCTATCAGTTTTCTTGTATCAAAATGTATCTTTCTGTGTTCTCCGATTTTGGCTTTCCTTAATTTTAGTTTTATTTTTGCTACCAGAAGGCTGTGATCACTTCCTACATCTGCTCCTTTCCTTGCTCGCATATCTTGTAATGACTGTTTCCACTTGTTATTTATTAGTATGTGATCGATTTGGTTTTCTGTGGTTTTATCTGGTGACCCCCAAGTCACCTTATGGATGTTTTTGTGTTGGAAAATTGTCCCTCCAATGGTCATCATGTTTTCTTCACAGAAACTGCACAGTCTTTCTTCATTTTCATTTATTTCTCCGATTCCTTCTCTTCCCATGATTCTTCTTCTATCTTCATTTCCTTCACCTACTTTTGCATTGAAGTAGCCCAAGATGAGTAGCATATCATGCTTGGGTATTGTTTCTACTGTGGCTTGGAGGCTGTTGTAAAAATCTTCTTTTAATTCCTCTTCAGCTGCTTCTGTTGGTGCATAACAAACTATAATAGACAGCTTCGTGAATCTTGAGTTGAACCGTGCATATAATAATCTCTCATTTATTGGGGTCCATTTCAGCAATGCTCTTGATGCTTCTTTTGTTATAATCAATGCTACTCCTCCTTCATGAAGATCTTCTTTACCTGACCATATTATTGTATCTTCTGTGTGCTGTGTTGTTAATTTCCTTCTGCCTTGTCCTGTCCATCTTGCTTCTTGTATTCCTAGTATGTCTAGTTTGTATCTGTGCATTTCCTTGATGGTTTGTGCTAGTTTTCCAGTCTGGTTTAGTGTTCTTACATTCCAGCTGCCTATTTGCATCTTTTGTTTAGGTTCCAGGAGGTCTGCAGTCGGGCTGGGGACTTCCAGTGGCTGGCTTTCATCCACAACCTTCATGGGCTCAGTTTCCTGATACGCATTTCTCCTTCCACCTGCATTTGCTTTTTCCCTTGCTTCTGTTTCTGTAGCAGTCTGATAGTTTTTTACCAGATAGGGTTGCTGGCCCTATGCTGAACCCTCCTTAGTCGCCTTTTACGAACATGCATGGTAGGGTACAGTGGTCCTATTCTTTGCAGATCCCGGGTACCACACGGGGGACGAAGGAGTATACCCGTTCTGTATCTTATGTGTTATAAAGCTTGAGTGGGTACAGACTAGTTCTGTATCTTATGTGTTATAAAGCTTGAGTGGGTACAGACTAGTTCTGTATCTTATGTGTTATAAAGCTTGAGTGGGTACAGACTAGTTCTGTATCTTATGTGTTATAAAGCTTGAGTGGGTACAGACTAGTTCTGTATCTTATGTGTTATAAAGCTTGAGTGGGTACAGACTAGTTGTGTATCTTGTGTGTTATAAAGCTTGAGTGGGTACAGACTAGTTCTGTATCTTATGTGTTATAAAGCTTGAGTGGGTACAGACTAGTTCTGTATCTTAGGTGTTATAAAGCTTGAGTGGGTACAGACTAGTTCTGTATCTTTTGTGTTATAAAGCTTGAGTGGGTACAGTCTAGTTGTGTATCTTGTGTGTTATAAAGCTTGAGTGGGTACAGACTAGTTGTGTATCTTGTGTGTTATAAAGCTTGAGTGGGTACAGACTAGTTCTGTATCTTATGTGTTATAAAGCTTGAGTGGGTACAGACTAGTTCTGTATCTTATGTGTTATAAAGCTTGTGTGTACAGACATTTATTCTTTACGAACACTAACAGAAAGAGCTTTAGAAGTACAGAAAGATCTCTACTTATGCTTCATTAATTACACCAAGGCATTTGACAAAGTGAAACATAATGAAATTATTAAAATGCTTGAAGACATCAATATAGATGCGAAGACCTGATGATTGTAAAACATCTATACTGGCAGCAAGAAGCAGCAGTTCGAGTTGAAAATAGAATTGGAAAATATCAACCTATAAAACAAGGGGTGCGACAAGGATGTGTACTATCTCCAGACCTTTTTTCTCTGTACAGCGAGAATATTCTAAGAACAATCATCAGAGAACCAGGCATAAAAATTGGAGGATACAATATTAACAACCTTCGGTATTTTGACGACACAGTACTGATAGCCGAGAACCAACAACACCTGCAAAATCTCTTGGATAAAGTCGCCAAAGAAAGTGAACAGAAAGGCCTTACTTTGAACATCAAAAAGACAGAGACTATGGTTATATCTAAGAAACAGAATCCACCAGCATGCAGTATTAAATTAAACAGAACTATTCTAAAGCAGGTGCAGAAATTCAAATACCTTGGAGCAGTAATAACTTCAGATGGGAAGTGCAGAACAGAAATTAGGAATAGAATATGCCAAGCAAAGACTGCATTTCAGAGAATGAGAAAAATGTTAGCTAACACATCCTTATCAATGAATGTTAGAAAATGAGTCCTAAAATGCTATATTGAACCTATCTTGTTATATGGAAGTGAATCATGGACAACAGGCAAGTCTGCACAAAAATCATTGGAAGCAGCAGAAATGTGGTTTATTAGAAGAATGTTGCGAATCCCCTGGACAGCAAAAATAACTAATGAAGAATGTATGAGAAGAGCTGGAGAGACAAAAAACCTTGTCAAAAAGATAAGAGAGAGACAATGTACTTTCATAGGACATGCAATGAGAAGAGGGGGCATTGAAAATATTATAACAACAGGAAAAATAGAGGGAAGAAAATCAAGAGGAAGACCAAGAGAAATGATACTGGACAGTCTGACGGGATGGTGTGAGAGGAGATCACCAACTGAACTGATGGCCTGCATGAAGGATCGGGTACTCTGGAGAAGCATAATAGCCAACGCCAGTCGGCACGGCAGCTGATGATGATGATGATGTACAGATTAGTTATGTATGTTATCTGTTATAAAGATTGTGTACAGACTAGTTATGTATCTTATGTGTTATAAAGCTTGTGTGTACAGACTAGTTATGTATCTTATGTGTTATAAAGCTTGTGTGTGTACAGACTAATTCTGTGTCTTGTGTGTTATAAAACGTGTGTTTGTACAGACTAGTTCTGTGTCTCGTGTGTTATAAAACTTGTGTGTGTACAGACTAATTCTGTGTCTCATGTGTTATAAAGCTTGTGTGTGTACAGACTAATTCTGTGTCTTGTGTGTTATAAAACTTGTGTGTGTACAGACTAGTTCTGTGTCTCGGGTGTTATAAAACTTGTGTGTGTACAGACTAGTTCAATGTCTTGTGTGTTATAGAGCTTGTGTCTGTACAGACTAATTCTGTGTCTTGTGTGTTATAAAACTTGTGTGTGTACAGACTAGTTCAATGTCTTGTGTGTTATAGAGCTTGTGTATGTACAGACTAATTCTGTGTCTTGTGTGTTATAAAACTTGTGTGTGTACAGACTAGTTCAATGTCTTGTGTGTTATAGACCTTGTGTGTGTACAGACTAGTTATGTATCTTATGTGTTATAAAACTTGTGTGTATACAGACTAGTTCTGTGTGTGTACAGACTAGTTCTGTGTCTCGTGTGTTATAAAACTTGTGTGTGTACAGACTAATTCTGTGTCTTGTGTTATAAAACTTGTGTGTGTGAAAAAACTGATTTTATGTCTTGTGTGTTATAAAACTTGTGTGTGTACAGACTAGTTCTGTGTCTTGTGTGTTATAAAACTTTTGTGTGTACAGACTAATTCTGTGTCTCCTGTGTTATAAACTTGTGTGTGTACAGACTAGTTCAATGTCTTGTGTGTAATAAAACTTGTGTGTGTACAGACTAATTCTGTGTCTTGTGTTATAAAACTTGTGTGTGTGAAAAAACTGATTTTATGTCTTGTGTGTTATAAAACGTGTGTGTGTACAGACTAGTTCTGTGTCTCGTGTGTTATAAAACTTGTGTGTGTACAGACTAATTCTGTGTCTCATGTGTTATAAAACTTGTGTGTGTACAGACTAATTCTGTGTCTTGTGTGTTATAAAACTTGTGTGTGTACAGACTAGTTCAATGTCTTGTGTGTAATAAAACTTGTGTGTGTACAGACTAATTCTGTGTCTTGTGTTATAAAACTTGTGTGTGTGAAAAAACTGATTTTATGTCTTGTGTGTTATAAAACTTGTGTGTGTACAGACTAGTTCTGTGTCTCGTGTGTTATAAAACTTGTGTGTGTACAGACTAATTCTGTGTCTTGTGTTATAAAACTTGTGTGTGTGAAAAAACTGATTTTATGTCTTGTGTGTTATAACACCCCAGGCTGTCTGTTTTGTTTTTTGTCTGAGTGATGATTGCTGTATTTAAATCAAGTTGAACAAATATAATTTACATGCTGATAATTTTCTCCATATTTGTAACGAAATTAAGGAAATCCTTTATAATTTGTGTGTCGTGAACACGTGATGAGACGGCAAAGAGAACGGCATGAGGAAGAACAAATGCAGAGATAGAAAGAGGAAAGACAGAGAGTGAGAAAGAGAGAGACAGAGAGAGACAGAGAGACAAAGAGACAGAGAGAGACAGAGAAAGAGACAGAGAGAGACAGAGAGACAGAGACAGACAGAGACAGACAGAGAGAGACAGAGAGAGACAGGGAGACAGAGACAGACAGAGCGAGAGACAGAGAGAAACAAAGAAAGACAGAGAGAGACAGAGATAGACAGAGAGACAGAGACAGACACACAGAGAGACAGAGAGAGACAGAGAAAGACAGAGAGAGGCAGAGAGACGGAGACAGACAGAGAGAGAGACAGAGACAGAGAGAGATAGACACAGAGAGAGACAGAGAGAGAGACAGAGAGACAGAGAGAGACAGAGAGAATCGGAAATATATATATATTTCCGATTCTCTCTGTCTCTCTACCTCTCTGTCTCTCTCTGTCTTTCTGTCTCTCTCTGTCTCTCTGTCTCTCTCTGTCTTTCTGTCTCTCTGTCTCTCTCTGTGTCTATCTCTCTCTGTCTCTCTCTCTGTCTGTCTCTGTCTCTCTCCTTTCTCTGTCTCTCTCTGTCTCTCTCTGTGTCTGTCTCTGTCTCTCTGTCTGCCTCTGTCTCTCTCTGTCTCTCTTTTATATATATATGATTGTTGGATTACTAAAGCGAGTCATACAGGAATGTGACCCGCATTGCCCATGTGATCATAAGTAACGTTAGTGATGGCTGCGTCTTTATGGTCACATATGGTCACAGAGACAAGAAAAGGGCCACATGTTCCAGGGAAGTTTTCACATGAACAAGATGACGTCGATGGCCGCCAGTCTAAGCCCCAAAGTCTCAAGAATAACAACTAGAAACAGGTTCTAATCTAATCTATGTCCTGTAGCTTTTTTTTTTCAACATGCCGTAGCGTGGTGTGAAGTGTTGCTGCCGTCACATTTCTATGTCACAACAGCCTCTGAGGTAGGGATGCCTGTCTCTGTCCTCGCTGGTTTTGTTATCCCAGGGAAACCCCAGTTACCAATTTTTTGTGACGGTTAGTCCAAGAAAAAAAATCCCCCCCCTTCCCAAGTGCGAAATCAAACCAGGGACATTCTGATCAGCAGGCGAGCGTGCTAGCCACTACACCACCTCCCGCACCGGAAGTAGGTAACTGCTCTAAATTAATTCAGGTTAGGCAGTATACCAGGCCCCTACTAAAATGATATAACATGTCAAAGGTAAAGCTAAAACCCCAGTTTCCGAACCATCAAGACATCCTAGGGATACTATGTCAAGGCCGTGTTTCCAAGACCTTCGGCACGTGAAACTCTGATATGGTCGGTATCTCGCCTGCCCGCTTCTACCTTCCAAGGTTTCTCTGGTACCCGTTTTTAGAGACTGGGTCTACCCCGGGGGCCTTGTTGGTGGGTCCCAGAAGAAAATATCCGCTGCTGGGACGCGAACCTTGTATCATCGGAATAGTAAACCGAGCGCCTACCCCACTCAGCCAACCAGGCGGACATACTGGCTTGATACACGTTTTAATTTCTTCTTTAAGAAGAATATATTCAAATTATGATAAATATGCAAATCCAGGGGACTGATCACGTGGCATGGGCACATAATAAAACAATAATAAGAATAATAAAAGTATAACAATGCTAGTACAGCGCTGAGGAAGTCACTCTTTGAGGAGTTACTCAGCAACATGATGATGATGCTTCGGGGGGAGGGGGGAACCCTCCACATCTGCTGTATCTGCCTGCTTCAAGTCCGTCTCCTTATAAGAAAAGTGTCAATAACCATTATTCGAAACTTCTGCTTTTGAAGTAAAAAGAAACAGAAAACAACAAAACCGCCTTATATTTGCCAACATAAATCATTTTAAATGATTGAGCATCCTCTGCTAGGAAAGCTGGAATGTATTACAAAACATTCACTCGGTGATATCCTGCGCTAGAAATACAACATTACAGCCGTGTATACCTCACCAGGCGCATGCAGGACAAGGAACATCCAACAATATTTCACGCTGTAAGCGGCCGAAGAAGATGGCCGAGACAAAAAACAAGAGTTTCAGATTTATAACTGCGCCAGAAATTCCTGTTACAAAAACCTGCAGTAAAACCGAATAATTTTCAGAGTTTCCTAAGAAAAACCGTTTCCAATTTCGCTCTTTCGTTTTCCTGATCAGATTTTTCCAAGGCATGTGCCGGATTAGCGGAGCATGTGGGAAAGTGGGAATGAATTAACCTTTTCCGCTTTTTTTTTTCTTGGCCCAGTCAAGATCTGTGTTTAGTTATGAAGAGATAGAAAGAGATGTCCAAGTAGAGCCAGTGAAAGAGGTCTTAAACCATGAAGAACTGCATGTCACTGAATCTGCTCTCAACGATTACAGGGATACTGATGAAAGACACAAAGAGAGATGTGGCATCATGTTGTGTAACTGAAAGAAGCCAACAATACTTAAGAGAAAAATAATGCCAATGTACAGACCATACATGTAACAGTTCTGTAACTAGAGACATGACAGTAAAGAAGTAAACTTCAGACTCTACATGTAACAGTTCTGTAACTAAAGACATGACAGTAAAGAAGCAATGTTCAGACTCTACATGTAACAGTTCTGTAACTAAAGACATGACAGTAAAGAAGCAATATTCAGACTCTGTAACTTCGTGTTACATCACAGAAGTGGGCACTTTTGGCAATTTCTTCTCTAAACTGGAACATCAACCATTTGTAGATTAGCAAACATTATTTGTAGACTAGCAACCATCATTTGTAGATTAGCAACCATCATTTGTAGACTAACAATTATCATTTGCAGACCAACAGTCATCATTTGTAGACCAGTTCAGCTAAGTAATGAAAATTAACATTCAGAAATTTCCCATAATAATATGACATCACTACTACAGCTATCAAGTAATAAGACACCACTACTACAACTTCCAAATAATATGACAGCCCTGCTACAGCTTCCAAATAATATGACAGCCCTGCTACAGCTTCCAAATAATAAGACACTACTACTACAGCTTCCAAATAATAAGACACTACTACTACAGCTTCCAAATAATATGACACCACAATTACAGATTCCAAATATTAAGACACTACTACTACAGCTTCCAAATAATAAGACACTACTACTACAGCTTCCAAATAATAAGACACTACTACTACAGCTTCCAAATAATAAGACACTACTACTACAGCTTCCAAATAATAAGACACTACTACTACAGCTTCCAAATAATAAGACACTACTACTACAGCTTCCAAATAATAAGACACTACTACTACAGCTTCCAAATAATAAGACACTACTAATACAGCTTCCAAATAATATGACACCACAATTACAGATACCAAATATTAAGACACTACTACTACAGCTTCCAAATAATAAGACACTACTACTTATCTTATATCTTATATCTTATATCCTTCCCGTGCCGTTAGACGTCACATAGGGCTCGCAAAGTAGTTCGCTACAGCTTCCAAATAATAAGACACTACTACTACAGCTTCCAAATAATAAGACACTACTACTACAGCTTCCAAATAATAAGACACTACTACTACAGCTTCCAAATAATAAGACACTACTACTACAGCTTCCAAATAATAAGACACCACTACTACAGCTTCCAAATAATAAGACATCACTACTACAGCGTCCAAATAATAAGACATCACTACTACAGCGTCCAAATAATAAGACATCACTACTACAGCGTCCAAATAATAAGACATCACTACTACAGCGTCCAAATAATAAGACATCACTACCACAGCGTCCAAATAATAAGACATCACTACTACAGCGTCCAAATAATAAGACATCACTACTACAGCGTCCAAATGTCAAAGTCTTCATCGCAACGTCACAGCCATAACATTTTCATAAAATTAAAATCTTCACCACAGCGTCCGAAGACCAAAACTTTGACCACAGCATCAGAAGATCAAAACTTTGACCACAACACCAGGAGATCAAAACTTTGACCACAGCATCAGAAGATCAAAATACTTACCATAGCATCAGAAGACCAAAACTTCGACCACACTAACAGAAGACCAAATCTTTGACCACAACATGAGAATATCAAAACTTTCACAGCATCAGAAGGTAAATACTTTGACCACAACATCAGGAGATCAAAACTTTGACCACAACATTAGAAGATCAAATCTTTAACTACAGCATCATAAAATCAAAACACTGACCATAGCATCAGAAATAAAAAAAACTTTGACCACAACATCAGTTTATCAAATTTTTGACCAGAACATAAAAGGATCAAAACTTTGACACTACATCAAAAGATCAAATATTTGACCACACCATCAGAAGATCAAAACTTTCACCACGACATCGGGTGATCAAAACTTTGACCACACCATCAGAAGATCAAAACTTACACCACAACATCAGAAGATCAAAACTCTGACAACAACATCAGGAAATCAACACTTTGATCACATCATCATAAGACAGAAACCTTGATTACAGCATCAGAAACTAAAACCTTCAACACCACCTCCAGAGCATGAAAACTACACAACAACACAGCAAGCAGTTGCTTAAAGTGCACAATATCAGGGAAAACACAACAATAGAAGAGAAGGACAAGACCAAAGTTATGGTGCATTTATCATTACTTAAATATAGCTGTAACACAAACTTTTAACATAGCTTGACTTTATGAACATCACTTGACTTTATGAACATCACTTGACGTTATGAACATCACTTGCTTTATGAACAACACACCTATAACATCACTTGACGTTATGAACATCACACACGTATAACATCACTTGACGTTTTGAACAACACACACTTATAACATCACTTGACTTGACTTTATGAACATCACTTGACTTTATGAACATCACTTGCTTTATGAACAACACACGTATAACATCACTTGACGTTATGAACATCACACACGTATAACATCATTTGACTATATGAACAACACACACGTATAACATCACTTGACTTTATGAACATCACACACGTATAACATCATTGACGTTATGAATATCACATACGTATAACATCACTTGACTGTATGAACATCACACACTTATAACATCACTTGACGTTTTGACCAACACAACACGTATAACATTATTTGACGTTATGAACAACACACGCGTATAACATCACTTGACTTTATGAACAACATGCACTTATAACATCACTTGACTTTATGAACAACATACACTTATAACATCACTTACTTTATGAACAACACACTCTTATAACTTCACTTGACTTTATGAATATCATACACGTATAAAATCACTTGACTTTATGAACATCACACACGTATAACATCACTTGACTTTATGAACATCACACACGTATAACATCACTTGACTTTATGAACATCACAAACTTACAGCATTATTTGACATTATGAACATTCACTTGACATCATGAACAACACAAACTTATAACATCACTTGACTTTATGAACACAAATAAGAGACGCTCTTGTTCAACTTTTATAACGAAACTAGTACAACAGTCAAAAGTCACCACCAGAATCCCTCCAAATGTTTTAAGCAAAACTTGCTATGAAGTCATTGTTGTCTGTTTATCGAACTGTTTCAAGTACTTTTGTAAACACGACCTGCAGCTGTTTACTTTCTCTGTAGCTGTTTAAACACTTTTATAAGCTGAGAGTAAAGTACTGTTTCAACTTTTTTCAAACAAATTTTAATTACTTTTCATAACAGGTAATCTAGCAAACATTGGAATTAATAGTAAACTTTCACTTCCCGTACAAAATCTATTTCTTGAGAAATGAAACGAAAATTAAAATCCTGTTTTTATTTAATATCCCAGACATAAAATTCAATCTTGCTTTTCTTTTTTTCTTAAATGAAGACGAAGATTTGCAGTTCTTCGTATTTTTTTCGTATTTATTAAGCGAAAAACGCGCGCTAGAGCAAAAAAGAATCTATTATTGTTGCAAGTGAAGCGATAAATTAGAAACATGAAATGTAGTTCACGAGAGAAATGACACATGGATGTGGAGAAGAAGGACATGTTACTTGTAAAATGTAGGAGAAAAGAAAAGAATGTTTGGAATTTGTCAGCGTTTAATTAGGAACGGATTCTCTTCCAGGGCCATACTATTGTTTTGTGTGTTTGTGAAACTCTTAAAATAGTTGTTGAATGGAAACTGAAGAAGCGAAGCTCTTCTTGGTTTATGAGATGATGGTAGACGTCAAAGCTCTTGGTTTATGAGATGATGGTGGATCTCAAAGTTCTTGGTTTATGAGATGATAGTGGATCTCAAAGTTCTTGGTTTATGAGATGATGGTAGACGTCAAAGCTCTTCTTGGTTTATGAGATGATGGTAGACCTCAAAGCTCTTCTTGGTTTATGAGATGATGGTAGACCTCAAAGCTCTTGGTTTATGAGATGATGGTAGACGTCAAAGCTCTTCTTGGTTTATGAGATGATGGTAGACGTCAAAGCTCTTCTTGGTTTATGAGATGATGGTAGACCTCAAAGCTCTTGGTTTATGAGATGATGGTAGACCTCAAAGCTCTTGGTTTATGAGATGATGGTAGACGTCAAAGCTCTTCTTGGTTTATGAGATGATGGTAGACCTCAAAGCTCTTGGTTTATGAGATGATGGTAGATGTCAAAGCTCTTGGTTTATGAGATGATGGTAGATCTCAAAGTTCTTGGTTTATGAGATGATGATAGATCTCAAAGCTCTTGGTTTATGTGCTGACAGTAGATCTGTACTTAAAACTCTTCTGATGGTCCGGAAAAAAAGATGTACAACATGTCTTATGCATTTTCTGAAATATTGTGAACATGCCAACGCAGAACGGTACATTGTCACACTAAAGAGAGTACACCGCGACGCCAAAGACGGCGCACCTCAACACCAAAGACGGCGAACCTCAACACCAAAGACGGCGCACGGTCACACAAAAGACAGCGCACCTCCACGCCAAAGACGGCGCACCTCCACGCCAAAGACGGCGCACCTCCACGACAAAGACGACGCACCGCCACGCCAAAGACCGTACACAGCCGCACTAAAGACCGTACGCCGAGTGCTGAATGTCACGTTCAGGGTATTGCTGCGGCGGTTATTTCCAGGGCTTTCTTAAAGATCTAGACAAAGGTTCCAGGACTTTCTTAAGGATCTAGACAAAGGTTCCAGGGCTTTCTTAAGGATCTAGACAAAGGTTCCAGGACTTTCTTAAGGATCTAGACAAAGATTCCAGGGCTTTCTTAAGGATCTAGACAAAGGTTCCAGGGCTTTCTCAAAGATCTAGACAAAGGTTCCAGGGCTTTCTTAAAGATCTAGACAAAGGTTCCAGGACTTTCTTAAGGATCTAGACAAAGGTTCCAGGGCTTTCTTAAAGATCTAGACAAAGGTTCCAGGGCTTTCTCAAAGATCTAGACAAAGGTTCCAGGGCTTTCTAAAAGATCTAGACAAAGGTTCCAGGTCTTTCTTAAAGATCTAGACAAAGGTTCCAGGGCTTTCTTAAAGATCTAGACAAAGGTTCCAGGGCTTTCTTAAAGATCTAGACAAAAGTTCCAGGGCTTTCTTAAAGATCTAGACAAAGGTTCCAGGGCTTTTTTAAAGATCTAGACAATGGTACAAGTTTAAAATGGTTTCCTTTAGGTAGTAATTACTAGTGTCATGAATCTTGTATATAAAATGTTACTTTAGCCACTGTAGAATATACGTATAAACAAACTATATTTACAAAGTGTCGAAAATATACGTATACAGAAACTATATTTATAAAGCGTCGAAAATAGGCATTCGAGTCAGTCCAACCATCTGCTCCTAATTTTACACCTCTTGGGCTGTTAATTTACTCCGCATAAATTAACAATTTAGTACGAAGTCATTGAATACAAAAACGAGCTAACCAGAAAACCTGCCATAGTTTTATGTAGCAATTTTTTTTTTTATTTGAGCACAGATCTCCTATCTCCCTATGTCCTGATTTGAGCATGCGCCATCTACATGCAGCGCTGCAGACAAGCCAGTGGCTGACGGGAAGTTCAGGGTTTGTACAGAACGTGACCACAAATACAAGGAACTTTGATTCACCTGACACGTCCTTCCTGCGTTTTCAACGAGTATTCCACGTCACGAATTCAAACAAAATTACACTTTGTGGCGAGTTTTCCTGCCACTTTGATTCTCATCTCTTTGTTTTCTCATGAAAAAAAAAATATTTCTGAGTTTTTATCATCATTACCAGAACTAGTAGAAGGGCACCGTGTGAGCTAGTGGAAGCCAGGGAAATACGTCTCTACAACTTCTCGGTTTCTCTAAGCGAAACAGGAAACAGAATTACTGGATTATGTTTATTGTTCATGGAAGGAGAACTTGAACTTGGAATGCTTTCAAAAATTTTGAATATTTCATTTTTTTTCTCTTTTCAGAACACGATATATATATATACACACGGGGTGATTGATAAGTTCTCGGCTGAAGGTACAACGGATTGTTTGTGGACAACTGTTTTGGGTTATTTCTCAACATAGTCCCATTGCAAGTTTATGCACTTAGTCCAGCGATCCTGGAGCATACGGATCCCTCCTTTGTCTGAGACATCATAAGAGAAGGTCTGAAAATATCTTAGACATCATAAGAGCAGGTCTGAAAATATCTGAGACATCATGAGAGCAAGTCTGAAAATATCTGAGACATCGTGAGAGCAAGTATTAAAATATCTAAGACGCTATGAGAGCAAGTCTGAAAATATCTGATCAAAGAACAATGTTTTTGCTGCTGCAGGTTCTCTTTATATTCAGGATGTTTTTCTTTCAGCTGGTGAGCACAAGTTGATCCAGGCCGCGTTCACTGATTTCTACAAGAAGCATTTGTTAGCAAAGTCACTGATGTGCACCTGAAGCGATGAGTTGTAAGTGCACTTGAAGCGATGAGTTCTGAGTGCACCTGAAGCGATAGCTTCTAAGTGCACCCAGACTGTATGAGTTTTCTCCTCCAGCAAACATCAACTCCGCCTCCATGGACGTGTCAGACAGCTCCCGGCCTTATCATCAAGTTTATGCTCAGAAACACAATTTCACGCGCCGCTTGAGCAAATCTTTCCCCCAGCTCCCCCTTTTTTTTCCCCTCTTTTTGTTTAGCTGAAGCGTGAAATCTGTTTTGTTACATTGTGTAAGATTTCAGTGGTTTTGTATTTTGTAGGTTTCTTAAGCCATAAATTTTTTCCGGTAAAGTTTCCTTGATTTGTCCGGGTCAACAGCCATAACAAAAGGAATCTTTTGTTTGTCAGCATTTTGTAGCTTGTTTTTGCTACAATTTTGGATTTAGTATTTGAAAGCTTACATGGGTTCTTTAGCTGACAAAGAAATTAAAGTAAGCGCACATAAAAAACATGAACTGAGGTTCCTTTCTAAATCATTGTATGAGTGGACAGTGCTTTGTTCTCCTGTGGGTAGGTGGCTACTTGGTCTACGGGTGTCCGAGGTTCGAGTCTTGACATGTCTCTTTCTCTCTTTCTCTCTCTCTCTTTCTCCCTCTCTTTCTCGCTCTCTCTTTCTCTCTCTCTCTCTTTCTCTCTCTCTTTCTCTTTCTCTCTCTCTTTCTCTCTCTTTCTCTTTCTCTCTCTCTTTCTCTCTTTCTCTCTCTCTTTCTCTTTTCTCTCTCTCTTTCTCTTTCTCTCTCTTTCTCTTTCTCTCTCTCTTTCTCTTTCTCTTTCTCTCTCTCTTTCTCTTTTTCGCTCTCTTTCTCTCTTTCTTTCTCTTTCTCTCTCCTTCTCTTTCTCTCTCTCTTTCTCTCTCTCTCTCTTTCTCTCTCTCTTTTTCTTTCTCTCTTTCTCTTTCTTTTTTTCTCTCTCTCTTCTCTCTCTCTTTCTCTCTCTTTTTCTCTCTCTCTTTCTCTCTCTCTTTTTATTTCTCTCTTTCTCTCTCTCATCCTCTCACCTCTAAAGCGCCCCCCAAAAACTATCTATCTACTCTTATCGTTTTAGTGTTGTTCTCAGACTGGAGATGAGAAGAAAGAAAAGGAAAGGGCAGGGCCCCAGTCATTATTTTAAAAAAATGTCATTGTTTGCCCGCACAAAAAATAAAGTAGTTCTGTAGAATAATGACATCAGCAGTTCTGTAGAATAATGACATCAGCAGTTCTGTAGAATAATGACATCAGCAGTTCTGTAGAATAATGACATCAGCAGTTCTGTAGAATAATGATATCAGCAGTTCTGTAGAATAATGACATCAGCAGTTCTGTAGAATAATGACATCAGCAGTTCTGTAGAATAATGACATCAGCATTTCTGTAGAATAATGACATCAGCGAGACGCGCTAGGTTTAAAGCACCGGTAGATACTATTAGTTCAGAACACCAGCTTTACAGTACCCTTACATATCACATGGCATTGTATCACATGTACGCATTATATCGTGCAGTATTATATATCGCAACGTTATACGTTATACTGTAGTTCTAGGCCATAGTATGTCACAGTGCACTACATTACATTAAACTTAACAATACAGTACTACATTACATCCAGTCTAAAATATAATGCTACAACTATCAACAATACAACTATCCTAGATAAGAGAAAGTGATGTAGTACATCACATTTCAGTACAAGCCATAATGAATTATGCTACATTCTACATTTTTTATGTTACATTCTACATTATTTTATGCTCTATTCTACATTGTTTTAAGCTATATTCTATATTATTTTATGATAAATCCTTTTATTTTATGCTATATTCTGCATTATTTTACATTATGTTATACCAGACTGCACAATATCATATGATCCCATTCACAACTTCACTGCTTCACTACTATCACACATCACAATACATCCCATCACAACACACCACAGTACATCATTATATATTAAGTCGTTATACGCTTCGAAGAACATATCACATTAAGCAATATTACATCAGACGTCAACATATGTCATTATGCTATAATGTCGTAATACCATGCCTAATGTACTGTGCTATGTCCTATCATGCAGGAAAAAAGTATATACCATACCATTTATACAGTACAGAACGGTACCATACCACATCTGCAGCACAATACAGTACCATACCATACCATAAGTACAGTACAGTACCATACCATAATATACGATATCATATGATACCATATTATAAAATACCATAACATACAATCATACCACAACATACCATAACATCCATACTATACGATAACATACCATAACATAACATACCATGTCATACCACAACATACCATAACATCCATATTATACGATAGCATACTTTAACATACCATAATATACAATACCATACCGTAGCGTACCATACCATACCAAACCATAGAATACCATACCATACTATCCCACACCATACAGTACATTACTGTACAGTACCAAACTATAATATACCCTATTGTACTGTAAAAGTACTAAGCTCATTGACAGAAATGTCAAATATGAACACATTTGTTAACTGTTTACCCGGTAATTCGACGACTAAAATATCAACACCTTCTGCAGATATTCTCACTACAGATATTCTCACTGCAGATATTCTCACTGCAGATATTCTCACTGCAGATATTCTCACTGCAGATATTCTAACTGCAGATATTCTCACTGCAGACATTCTCACCGCAGATATTCTCACCGCAGATATTTCCACTACAGATATTCCCAGTACAGATATTCTCACCGCAGATAAATCTCACCGCAGATATTCCCACTACAGATATTCTCACTACAGATATTCTTACCGCAGATATTCCCACTACAGATATTCCCACTAAAGATATTCCCACTACAGATATTCTCACTGCAGATATTCTCACTGCAGATATTCTCACAACAGATATTCTCACAACAGATATTCTCACTGCAGATATTATCACTACAGATATTATCACTACAGATATTATCACTGCAGATATTCTCACTGCAGATATTATCACTACATATATTATCACTACAGATATTATCACTACAGATATTCTCACTGCAGATATTCTCACTGCAGATATTATCACTACAGATATTATCACTATAGATATTATCACTGCAGATATTATCACTACATATATTATCACTACATATATTATCACTACAGATATTATCACATCTTGTATTTAGTCAAGAACTTAAAAAAGAAACTCACAGTTTTTTTATACATTCATTGCGTGCTCAGAAACCGAGTTACTCACACAGAAACATGTAAGCACTGACCTGTCTTGTTGACAAAGATGAACCAGGTGGTGATCTTAAACTCGGCGTCCTTGCTCATCACGGTGACGTTACATCCAAACTTCTGGTCTATGTGTGAGTTGTACTCTACTATCAGGATCTCCAGGTTTGCTATGTGGTAATGTGCTCTGTTGAGCACACATACATACATATATACGTCAATTAGGTGGTTGACATGTAGGTGGATTGACAAATCCATAAATAAAAGTGTGAGTGGACGGACTTATGGATGGATTGATGGATGGATAGAAGGGTAGATGGATGATTGGATGGATGGATGGATGGATGGATGGATGGATGGATGGATGGGTGGGTAGGTTGATGGGTGTGTGAATAAAAGGAAATTAAATGTATAGTCTCAGAGAAATAAAACAGAGTTACTTACGGGTGGTTTTTGCATATTGACGTAAGGGTATGAAGTGTCACTGCCGTAATATTTATAGGCCAGTACAGCATTTTAAGCAGGGATGCAAGCACCTACACTTACCGCCATCATCTGCACTTACCACCTATCTTCTCTGCTAGTATCTATCTTCTCTGACAGTATCTATCCTCTCTGCCAGTATCTGTCCTATCTGCCAGTATCTGTCCTCTCTGCCAGTATCTGTCCTCTCTGCCAGTATCTGTCACCTCTGCCAGTATCTGTCCTCTCTGCCAGTATCTATCCTCTCTGTCAGTATCTGTCTTCTCTGCCAGTATCTATCCTCTCTGCCAGTATCTATCCTTTCTGCCATTAACTGTACTATCTGCCAGTATCTATCCTCTTTTGTCAGTTCCTGTCCTCTCTGCCAGTATCTATCCTCTCTGTCAGTATCTGTCCTCTCTGCCAGTATCTATCCTCTCTGCCAGTATCTATCCTCTCTGCCAGTATCTGTCCTCTCTGCTAGTATCAGACTTCTCTGCCAGTATCTGTCCTATTTTGCCACTATCTATTCTCTCTGCCAGTATCTGTCCTCTGTGCCAGTATCTGTTCTCTCTGCCAGTATCTAGCCTCTCTGCCAGTATCTGTTCTCTCTGCCAGTATCTATCCTCTCTGCCAGTGTCTGTTCTCTCTGCCACTATCTGTCTTCTATGCCAGTATCTATCCTCTCTGTCAGTTCCTGTCCTCTCTGCCAGTATCTGTCCTCTCTGCCAGTATCTGTCCTCTCTGCCAGTATCAGACCTCTCTGCTGGAATCTGTCCTCTTTTGCCAGTAACTGTACTATCTGCCAGTATCTATCCTCTTTTGTCAGTTCCTGTCTTCTCTGCCAGTATCTATCCTCTCTGTCAGTATCTGTCCTCTCTGACAGTATCTATCCTCTCTGCCAGTATCTGTCCTCTCTGCTAGTATCAGACCTCTCTGCAAGTATCTGTCCTATTTTGCCAGTTTCTGTCCTCTCTGCCAGTATCTATCCTCTCTGTCAGTATCTGTTCTCTCTGCCAGTATCTGTCCTACCTGCCAGTATCTGTCCTCTCTGCCAGTATCTGGTCTCTCTGCCAGTATCTGTCCTCTCTGCCAGTATTTATTCTCTCTGCCAGTATATATCCTCTCTGTCAGTTCCTGTCCTCTCTCCCAGTTCCGATCCTCACTATCAGTTCCTGTCCTCGGTGCCACCACCCGTCTTCACTGCCACCACCCGTCCTCACTGCCACCACCTGTCCTCACTGCCATCACCCGTCCTCACTGCCACCACCTGTCCTCACTGCCATCACCCGTCCTCACTGCCACCACCTGTCCTCACTGCCATCACCCGTCTTCACTGACACCACCCGTCCTCACTGCCACCACCCGTCCTCACTGCCATCAACCGTCCTCACTGCCATCACCTGTCCTCACTGACATCACCTGTCCTCACTGCCACCACCTGTCCTCACTGCCACCACCTGTTCTTACTGCCATCACCTGTCCTCACTGCCATCACCTGTCCTCACTGCCATAACCTGTCCTCACTGCCATCACCTGTTCTCACTGCCACCACCTGTTCTCACTGCCACCACCCGTCCTCGCTGCCATCGCTTGTCCTCACTGCCACCACCTGTCCTCTCTATCAGTACCTGTCCTCACTGCCACCACCTGTCCTCTCTGTCAGTACCTGTCCTCACTGCCACCACCTGTCCTCTCTATCAGAACCTGTCCTCACTGCCACCACCTGTCCTCACTGGCAGCACACGTCCTCACTGCCACCACCAGTCATCATTGCCACCACCTGTTCTCACTGCCACCACCTGTTCTCACTGCCATCACCTGTCCTCACTGCCATCACTTGTTCTCACTGCCACCACCTGTCCTCACTGCCATCACTTGTTCTCACTGCCACCAACTGTCCTCACTGCCATCACCTGTTCTCACTGCCATCACTTGTTCTCATTGAAACCACCTGTTCTCACTGCCATCACCTGTTCTCACTGCCATCACTTGTCCTCACTGCCACCACCTGTTCTCACTGTCATCACCTGTTCTCACTGTCATCACCTGTTCTCACTGTAATCACCTGTTCTCACTGTCATCACCTGTTCTCACTGTCATGACATGTTCTCACTGCAATCACCTGTTCTCACTGCCACCACCTGTTCTCACTGCAATCACCTGTTCTCACTGCCACCACCTCTCCTCCCTGACATCACCTGTTCTCACTGCCATCACCTGTTCTCACTGCCACCACCTGTCCTCCCTGACATCACCTGTCCTCTCTGTCAGTACCTGTCCTCACTACCACCACCTGTCCTCACAACCTCCACCTGTCCTTACTACCACCACCTGTCTTTACTGCCACCACTTGTCCTCTATGTCAGCACCTGTCCTCACTACAACCACCTGTCCTCACTGCCACCACATGTCCTTACTATCACCACCTGTCCTAACTACCACCACCTGTCCTCACTTCCACTACCTGTCCTTACTATCAAAACCTGTCCTCACTACCACCACCTGTCCTCACTTTCACCACCTGTCCTCACTACCACCACCTGTCCTCACTGCTACCCTATTCTCACTGCCACTCTGTCCTCAATACCACTCCCTGTCGTCACTGCCACCCTCTGTCGTCAGTGCCCCCCTGTCGTCAGTGTCACCAACTGTCCTCACTGCCACTCCCCTGTCGTCACTACCACCCCCTGTCCTCCCTGCCACCACCTGTCCTCACTGCCACCACCTGTCCTCACTACCACCACCTGTCCTCACTACCACCACTGTCCTTACTACCACCCCCTGTCCTCACTGCCACCAACTGTCGTCACTGCAACCCCCGTTGTCACTGTTACCCCCTGTCCTCACTACCACCTCCTGTCCTCACTACCACCATTTGTCCTTACTACCACCTCCTGTCCTCACTACCACCACTTGTCCTCACTACCACCACCTGTCCTCACTACCACCCCCTGTCCTCACTACCACCACCTGTCCTCACTACCACCCCCTGTCCTCACTACCACCCCCTGTCCTCACTGCCACCCCCTGTCCTGACTACAACCCCCTGTCCTCACTGCCATACCCTGTCCTCACTACAACCCACTGTCTTCACTACCACCCTCTGTCCTCACTGCCACCCCCTGTCCTCACTACCACCACCTGTCCTCACTACCACACCCTGTCCTCACTACAACCCACTGTCTTCACTACCACCTCCTGTCCTCACTACAACCCCCTGTCCTGACTACAACCCACTGTCTTCACTACCACCTCCTGTCCTCACTACAACCCCCTGTCCTGACTACCACCACCTGTCCTCACTACAACCCCCTGTCCTGACTACAACCCCCTGTCCTGACTACCACCCCCTGTCCTGACTACAACCCCCAGTCCTGACTACAACCCCCTGTCCTGACTACAACCCCCTGTCCTGACTACAACCCCCTGTCCTGACTACCACCCCCTGTCCTGACTACAACCCCCTGTCCTCACTACAACCCCCTGTCCTGACTACAACCCCGTGTCCTGACTACAACCCCCTGTCCTGACTACCACCTCCAGTCCTGACTACAACCCCCTGTCCTCACTACAACCCCCTGTCCTGACTACAACCCCCTGTCCTGACTACAACCCCCTGTCCTCACTACAACCCCCTGTCCTGACTACAACCCACTGTCCTCACTACAACCCCCTGTCCTGACTACAACCCCCTGTCCTGACTACAACCCCCTGTCCTGACTACAACCTCCAGTCCTGACTACAACCCCCTGTCCTCACTACAACCCCCTGTCCTGACTACAACCCCCTGTCCTGACTACAACCCCCTGTCCTCACTACAACCCCCTGTCCTGACTACAACCCACTGTCCTCACTACAACCCCCTGTCCTGACTACAACCCCTGTCCTGACTACAACCCCCTGTCCTGACTACAACCCCCTGTCCTCACTACAACCCCCTGTCCTGACTACCACCTCCTGTCCTCACTACAACCCCCTGTCCTGACTACCTCCTGTCCTGACTACAACCCCCTGTCCTGACTACCTCCTGTCCTCACTACAACCCCCTGTCCTGACTACAACCCCCTGTCCTGACTACAACCCCCTGTCCTGACTACAACCACCTGTCCTGACTACAACCCCCTGTCCTGACTACAACCCCCTGTCCTGACTACCACCTCCTGTCCTCACTACAACCCCCTGTCCTGACTACCACCTTCTGTCCTCACTACAACCCCCTGTCCTGACTACCACCTCCTGTCCTCACTACAACCCCCTGTCCTGACTACCACCTCCTGTCCTCACTACAACCCCCTGTCCTGACTACCACCTCCTGTCCTGACTACAACCCCCTGTCCTGACTACCACCTCCTGTCCTGACTACAACCCCCTGTCCTGACTACCACCTCCTGTCCTCACTACAACCTCCTGTCCTGACTACCACCTCCTGTCCTGACTACAACCCCCTGTCCTGACTACAACCCCCTGTCCTGACTACAACCTCCTGTCCGGACTACCACCTCCTGTCCTGACTACAACCCCCTGTCCTGAGTACAACCTCCTGTCCTGACTACAACCTCCTGTCCTGACTACAACCTCCTGTCCTGACTACAACCTCCTGTCCTGACTACAACCTCCTGTCCTGACTACCACCTCCTGTCCTGACTACCACCTCCTGTCCTGACTACCACCCCCTGTCCTGACTACAACCTCCTGTCCTGACTACAACCTCCTGTCCTGACTACAACCTCCTGTCCTGACTACAACCCCCTGTCCTGACTACAACCTCCTGTCCTGACTACAACCCCCTGTCCTGACTACAACCCCCTGTCCTGACTACAACCTCCTGTCCTGACTACAACCCCCTGTCCTGACTACAACCCCCTGTCCTCACTACAACCCCCTGTCCTGACTACAACCCCCTGTCTGACTACAACCTCCTGTCCTGACTACAACCCCCTGTCCTGACTACAACCTCCTGTCCTGACTACAACCCCCTGTCCTGACTACAACCCCCTGTCCTGACTACAACTCCTGTCCTGACTACAACCCCTGTCCTGACTACAACCCCCTGTCCTCACTACAACCCCCTGTCCTGACTACAACCCCCTGTCCTGACTACAACCTCCTGTCCTGACTACAACCCCCTGTCCGGACTACAACCCCTGTCCTGACTACAACCTCCTGTCCTGACTACAACCCCCCCTTTCCTGACTACCATCTCCTGTCCTGACTACAACCCCCTGTCCTGACTACAACCTCCTGTCCTGACTACAACCCCCTGTCCTGACTACAACCCCCTGTCCTGACTACCACCTGTCCTGACTACAACCCCCTGTCCTGACTACCATCCTGTCCTGACTACAACCCCTGTCCTGACTACCCTCCTGTCCTGACTACAACCCCCTGTCCTGACTACAACCCCCTGTCCTGACTACAACCTCCTGTCCTGACTACAACCCCCTGTCCTGACTACAACCCCCTGTCCTGACTACAACCCCCTGTCCTGACTACAACCCCCTGTCCTGACTACAACCCCCTGTCCTGACTACAACCCCCTGTCCTGACTACAACCCCCTGTCCTGACTACAACCTCCTGTCCTGACTACAACCCCTGTCCTGACTACAACCCCCTGTCCTGACTACAACCCCCTGTCCTGACTACCACCTCCTGTCCTCACTACAACCCCTGTCCTGACTACCACCTCCTGTCCTGACTACAACCCCCTGTCCTGACTACCACCTCCTGTCCTGACTACAACCCCCTGTCCTGACTACCACCTCCTGTCCTCACTACAACCCCCTGTCCTGACTACAACCTCCTGTCCTCACTACAACCGCCTGTCCTGACTACCACCTCCTGTCCTGACTACAACCTCCTGTCCTGACTACCACCTCCTGTCCTGACTACAACCTCCTGTCCTCACTACAACCCCCTGTCCTGACTACAACCCCCTGTCCTGACTACCACCTCCTGTCCTCACTACAACCTATTGTCTTGACTACAACCTCCTGTCCTGACTACCACCTCCTGTCCTCACTACAACCCCCTGTCCTGACTACAACCTCCTGTCCTGACTACAACCTCCTGTCCTGACTACAACCTCCTGTCCTCACTACAACCTCCTGTCCTCACTACAACCTCCTGTCCTCACTACAACCCCCTGTCCTGAATACAACCTCCTGTCCTGACTACAACCTCCTGTCCTCACTACAACCTCCTGTCCTGACTACAACCTCCTGTCCTCACTACCACCTCCTGTCCTGACTACAACCTCCTGTCCTCACTACAACCCCCTGTCCTGACTACAACCTCCTGTCCTGACTACAACCTCCTTTCCTCACTACAACCTCCTGTCCTCACTACCACCTCCTGTCCTGACTACAACCTCCTGTCCTCACTACAACCTCCTGTCCTGACTACAACCTCCTGTCCTCACTACAACCTCCTGTCCTGACTACAACCCCCTGTCCTGACTACCACCTCCTGTCCTGACTACAACCTCCTGTCCTGACTACAACCCCCTGTCCTGACTACCACCTCCTGTCCTGACTACCACCTCCTGTCCTCACTACAACCCCCTGTCCTGACTACCACCTCCTGTCCTGACTACAACCCCCTGTCCTGACTACCACCTCCTGTCCTGACTACAACCCCCTGTCCTGACTACAACCCCCTGTCCTGACTACCACCTCCTGTCCTCACTACAACCCCCTGTCCTGACTACCACCTCCTGTCCTGACTACAACCCCCTGTCCTGACTACCACCTCCTGTCCTCACTACAACCCCCTGTCCTGACTACCACCTCCTGTCCTGACTACAACCCCTTGTCCTGACTACCACTCCTGTCCTGATACAACCCCCTGTCCTGACTACAACCCCTGTCCTGACTACAACCCCCTGTCCTGACTACAACCCCCTGTCCTGACTACAACCCCCTGTCCTGACTACAACCCCCTGTCCTGACTACAACCCCCTGTCCTGACTACAACCCCCTGTCCTGACTACAACCCCCTGTCCTGACTACAACCCCCTGTCCTGACTACAACCCCCTGTCCTCACTGCTTTTGTTTTCCCGAGAAATCTTCCGGTACCCTTCACGAGGCTGAGCTGGCGCCGGTGTTTCAAGCTCAAAATAAAAACAAAAATCTTCCCCAGCTGGAAATCGAATCCAAGATATTATGGTCAGCAAGCGACTGCGCTAACCGCTACACCACAGTTTCACCCCTATATAAAGAAAGGCAGACAAAGTCTTCTTATTTCTTTTCCTAGATAACGCCTCAGTCTGCTCATCTCTTTTTTTTCATGTCAAACACAAACACAAACACAGGTGAGTTTTTGCATGTTCACAAATTATCCCCACTTACAGAGACAGGCCACCTCCAAGAAAGAGGTTCTTATCCATGGATAAGTTTCCAGTGGACGGCTCCCTTCCCTTGGATACCCAGGCAATCTTGTTGAGGGAGGTCCCGTTGAAGATGGTGATGGACATGACGTCATTGTCGGCCGTGATGAGACCTGCGCTACACCGTAGCTTCAAGATCTTAATATCGGTCCCCAGGCTTTCCGAGAAGAATCCTGTCAATCAAATAAACACAGAACAGTTAGCACGCACTACAGCAGTGGTTCTCAAGCTGCTGCTGACTGTGGACCCCTTGTCGGGCCTGAGAACAACTCTGGACACCTCAGTAAAAAAAAAAAAAAGCAAACAAAATAGAACAAAAAATATAGCCAATTCAACTGTTGGTCCGTAGACATCCCAAAAATTCCTTCCTTGTACCCTTTGGGGTCATTAGACCCCAGGTTAAGAAGCACTGGACTCACTTTCATACATTTCTAGACAGAACAAATATGACCATTGAACGAGACAGACGGATGTGAACTTTGTAATGGATGTTCAAATGGATGTAAGATGGATAGATGGACTGATGGATGGGCACGTGTTTGACTGATAAATGGGTGTTTAGTGTGGCTGGGTGGCAGGAGGGTTAACGAATGAATGCCTGGGTCGATAGATAGATAGATAGATAGATAGATAGATAGATAGATAGATAGATAGACAGACAGATAGATAGATAGATAGAGATAGATAGATAGATAGATAGATAGATATAGATAGATAGATAGATAGATAGATATAGATAGATAGATTGCTTGATTGATTGATTGACTGATCTTTATTTCAAAAGGGTTAAGAATTGGGCACGCAGGCCCGTCTGACATTCTGCCCTTTATCATACATCTTTCACTCTATTCCAGACATTCTACAAATATGCTGTTTATATAACAAACATAACTAACATTGAAGCTGAGAGACATCAAATAAAATATAACATTTACGTTCCGCTCTTAAACATTCACTCAGTACAGAAGTAACTACATACATTATAAATGACTATCTACTAAACAAAATTTTCGGGACTATTCAGAAAACAATTAATTGTATTCGGTGTCTGTAAGAGCAGTTTTAGATAACTTTTAATTTTTATGATTCATGGAGGCATGTAGTCGACATCAAATAGATATTGGGAAAGCTTGTAGTTGTAGGAAGGAGTATAATTTATATTTTTTTATATTGGATGCGAGGGTATTCCAGAGATGAGCAGCAGAATAACTAAAGCTTTTCTTGTAAAGATCAAGTCTAGGTTTTGGAAGACATATGTTGTTCAAGCGTTGGCTGCACTTTGGGCTAAATTTAAACAGGTTCCATAGATAAGGCGGGGCATGCCGTGAAAGAATAGATAGATAGATAGATAGATAGATAGATAGATAGATAGATAGATAGATAGATAGATAGATAGATCTGTTCCATGCAGTGGAGTACGGACAGACAAGTGGATAGACTGACGGATAGATATGGATGAATGGGAGCGCGAATGGATGGACAGAAATACACGCGTGCGCCTCATATTTGATGAACTAGTGTGGAAAAGATGGAGAGAAAGATGAATTGTTTACAGACTTTTGATTAACGAAGTGATGGCTTGAACGGGCTGATAGTAGAAAAAATAGTCTACTGGTGGATTGTTGGATGACTTGACTAGAAAGTGGATGGAAAGACTGAACAGTGAGAATGATTAAATCAAAAATTAAACCACCACCACCACAACCACCACCACCACCACCACCATCATCATCATCATCATCCACCTACATAGGGAAGGATGCCTGCAATGGTCCACCAACTAGCTCTGTTCTTTGTTTTAACAGTATACTCGGCCAAGCTGAATCCAGTCTGTTTTTATGGTCAGCAAGCGACTGCGCTAACCGCTACACCACAGTTTCACCCCTATATAAAGAAAGGCAGACAAAGTCTTCTTATTCTTTTCCTAGATAACGCCTCAGTCTGCTCATCTCTTTTTTTCATGTCAAACACAAACACAAACACAGGTGAGTTTTTGCATGTTCACAAATTATCCCCACTTACAGAGACAGGCCACCTCCAAGAAAGAGGTTCTTATCCATGGATAAGTTTCCAGTGGACGGCTCCCTTCCCTTGGATACCCAGGCAATCTTGTTGAGGGAGGTCCCGTTGAAGATGGTGATGGACATGACGTCATTGTCGGCCGTGATGAGACCTGCGCTACACCGTAGCTTCAAGATCTTAATATCGGTCCCCAGGCTTTCCGAGAAGAATCCTGTCAATCAAATAAACACAGAACAGTTAGCACGCACTACAGCAGTGGTTCTCAAGCTGCTGCTGACTGTGGACCCCTTGTCGGGCCTGAGAACAACTCTGGACACCTCAGTAAAAAAAAAAAAAAGCAAACAAAATAGAACAAAAAATATAGCCAATTCAACTGTTGGTCCGTAGACATCCCAAAAATTCCTTCCTTGTACCCTTTGGGGTCATTAGACCCCAGGTTAAGAAGCACTGGACTCACTTTCATACATTTCTAGACAGAACAAATATGACCATTGAACGAGACAGACGGATGTGAACTTTGTAATGGATGTTCAAATGGATGTAAGGATGGATAGATGGACTGATGGATGGGCACGTGTTTGACTGATAAATGGGTGTTTAGTGTGGCTGGGTGGCAGGATGGGTTAACGAATGAATGCCTGGGTCGATAGATAGATAGATAGATAGATAGATAGATAGATAGATAGATAGACAGACAGATAGATAGATAGATAGATAGATAGATAGATAGATAGATAGATAGATAGATAGATAGATAGATAGATAGATAGATAGATAGATAGATAGATAGATAGATTGCTTGATTGATTGATTGACTGATCTTTATTTCAAAAGGGTTAAGAATTGGGCACGCAGGCCCGTCTGACATTCTGCCCTTTATCATACATCTTTCACTCTATTCCAGACATTCTACAAATATGCTGTTTATATAACAAACATAACTAACATTGAAGCTGAGAGACATCAAATAAAATATAACATTTACGTTCCGCTCTTAAACATTCACTCAGTACAGAAGTAACTACATACATTATAAATGACTATCTACTAAACAAAATTTTCGGGACTATTCAGAAAACAATTAATTGTATTCGGTGTCTGTAAGAGCAGTTTTAGATAACTTTTAATTTTTATGATTCATGGAGGCATGTAGTCGACATCAAATAGATATTGGGAAAGCTTGTAGTTGTAGGAAGGAGTATAATTTATATTTTTTTATATTGGATGCGAGGGTATTCCAGAGATGAGCAGCAGAATAACTAAAGCTTTTCTTGTAAAGATCAAGTCTAGGTTTTGGAAGACATATGTTGTTCAAGCGTTGGCTGCACTTTGGGCTAAATTTAAACAGGTTCCATAGATAAGGCGGGGCATGCCGTGAAAGAATAGATAGATAGATAGATAGATAGATAGATAGATAGATAGATAGATAGATAGATAGATAGATCTGTTCCATGCAGTGGAGTACGGACAGACAAGTGGATAGACTGACGGATAGATATGGATGAATGGGAGCGCGAATGGATGGACAGAAATACACGCGTGCGCCTCATATTTGATGAACTAGTGTGGAAAAGATGGAGAGAAAGATGAATTGTTTACAGACTTTTGATTAACGAAGTGATGGCTTGAACGGGCTGATAGTAGAAAAAATAGTCTACTGGTGGATTGTTGGATGACTTGACTAGAAAGTGGATGGAAAGACTGAACAGTGAGAATGATTAAATCAAAAATTAAACCACCACCACCACAACCACCACCACCACCACCACCATCATCATCATCATCATCCACCTACATAGGGAAGGATGCCTGCAATGGTCCACCAACTAGCTCTGTTCTTTGTTTTAACAGTATACTCGGCCAAGCTGAATCCAGTCTGTTTTTATGTTGTCCACCAAACTGTATCATTATATACCGCTTTCTCTTCTATCTTCTACTTTTCCTTCTACAACAGTTTTCATTTTTCTAGCATAATTCTTGATATAACTTATCTGTGTCTATAATTTCCTAGAGTTGCCTGTTGAACTGCTGCCGCATATGGAACGTTTTTACACATACAGTTTCAGTACGCATGCCCGTTGACCTAATTTAACATAGTGAATCTTCGCGGTAAAAGACAAATTCTGATTTCTTGATAGACTGCAAAAGTAGGTCGACTAAAAATTAAAGATATGGAAGCTTCAGTGTTGGTTATGGGAATGATATCTTACGAATCAAATATTCTGTGAGGAAACAGCTATAGCAACCACTTATCCTCCCTGCCACCACCTATCCTCCCTGCCACCACTTATCCTCCCTGCCACCACTTATCCTCCCTGCCACCACTTATCCTCCCTGCCCCCACCTATCCTCCCTGCCACCACTTATCCTCCCTGCCCCCACCTATCCTCCCTGCCACCACTTATCCTCCCTGCCCCCACCTATTCTCCCTGCCACCACTTATCCTCCCTGCCCCCACCTATCCTCCCTGCCACCACTTATCCTCCCTGCCACCACTTATCCCCCTGCCACCACTTATCCTCCCCGCGGAGTGAAGTACCAACTAAAGATATGTTTAAAATAAAAATGTAGGACATGAGTTCAACTAGCAAGCGCTGCTGCTCTTCCTCCTCCTCCTCCTCTTCCTCCTCCTCTTCTTCCTTCTCCTCCTCCTTCTTCTTCTTAATCTTTTTTTTTTGCCGTTTTTGTACATATCAAATGTATATTTCCTGTGTGCTTTTTTATATTTTGTCTGTCTGCTCGCTGCCAGCTGCAACATTCATAAAAGTCCAGCACATAAATCTACAGCTCTGTTGCTATGTAGACATTGCTTTTTTATTTGTTTTCTATAATGTTTTTGGTTGTTGGGAGTCGAAATATTTCTTTCTCATTTTCTCACCAATTTTATTTTCGTACAAAAACTATGCATTTATAGAACCTTCATTCATTTACCTTTTTTTAAATTTCAGGGCGACACAGCCAACAGAAGCCCTTTATCAGTCAGTGCCAAGGCCACCCAGTCAATATCAGCCCTTTATCAGTCAAAGCCACCCAGTAAATATCAGACCTTTATCAGTCAAGGCCACCCAGTCAACATCAGCTCTTTATCAGTAAAGGCCACCCAGTCAACAGCAGCTCTTTATCAGTCAAGGCCACCCAGTCAATATCAGACCTTTATCAATCAGGGCCACCCAGTCAATATCAGACCTTTATCAGTCAGGGCCACCCAGTCAACAGCAACACTTTATCAGAGGACCGTGAGGAAAGCTGCAGCTGCCAAGTAAATCCTGACCAGCCCAGTCATCACGTTACTCTGCATCATAAACAGCTCCTTGTCAGGACCACACCAGTGGAGGGCTAAATATTTTGTCAAATTTTCTAACCAGTTATTTTTTTCTAAAAAACTATACATTTCTGGAACCTTCATTCATTTACCTTTTTTATGTATAATTAATATTTTTTTAACATGGAAGTAATATTTTAAATTCACTTTTTCAAGGATACTCATAAATTATCTAAACACCCTCGCATTTTTTCTTGGCACCCCGTGGTACGTCCGCGTTTTTCCCGCCCGCACGGAAAGAGTTAAACTCCCGTGTCGCTTCAGATCAGACAGAGAAGGAGCAGCAGCACCCATATTTATTAATCCTAGTATCACTTCAAATCAGACAGAGAAGGAGCAGCAGCACCCATATTTATTAATCCTAGTATCACTTCAAATCAGACAGAGAAGGAGCAGCAGCACCCATATTATTAATCCTAGTATCACTTCAAATCAGACAGAGAAGGAGCAGCAGCACCCATATTTATTAATCCTAGTATCACTTCAAATCAGACAGAGAAGGAGCAGCAGCACCCATATTTATTAATCCTAGTATCACTTCAGATCAGACAGAGAAGGAGCAGCAGCACCCATATTTATTAATCCTAGTATCACTTCAAATCAGACAGGCAAGGAGTAGCAGCACCCATATTTATTAATCCTAGTATCACTTCAGATCGGACAGAGAAGGAGTAGTAGCACCCATATTTATTAACCCCAGTGTCATTTCAGATCGGACAAACAAGGAATAGCACCCATATTTATTAACCCCAGTGTCATTTCAGATCGGACAAACAAGGAATAGCACCCATATTTATTAACCCCAGTGTCATTTCAGATCGGACAAACAAGGAATAGCACCCATATTTATTAACCCCAGTATCACTTCAGATTGGACATACAAGGAATAGCACCCATATTTATTAACCCCAGTATCACTTCAGATTGGACAGACAAGGAATAGCACCCATATTTATTAATCCTAGTATCACTTCAGATCGGACAGTGAAGGAGCAGCACCTATATTTATTAACTCCTGTATCCCTTCAGATCGGACAGAGAAGGAGCAGCACCTATATTTATTAACCCCTGTATCCCTTCAGATCGGACAGAGAAGGAGCAGCACCTATATTTATTAACTCCTGTATCCCTTCAGATCGGACAGAGAAGGAGCAGCACCCATATTCATTAACCCCAGTATCACTTCAGATCGGACAGAGAAGGAGCAGCACCCATATTCATTAACCCCAGTATCACTTCAGATCGGACAGAGAAGGAACAGCACCCATATTTATTAACCCCACTATCACTTCAGATCGGACAGAAAAGGAGCAGCACCCATATTTATTAACCCCCGTACACTCTACCAGTCAAGGCCACAAGAATGACAAGACTTGCACGCCAGGACTTATAGCAAGAGTTACACGGCTACCACATGTTTACGAAAGAAGAGATTCATCAGCTGTTTGTTCCAGATACAAGTAAGTCCAGAAATGATCTAGTGGCCCAACTTCCGTGGCCTCCAGCGACACAGCTGCATGCGAACGTAGAACGGTGGCCGCGTATAAATTATCCAGTTTTTTTGTTTTTTTTTAACGAAATTACGTAAACAAGGAGAGAAAGTTATGACATAAAAGGTCAACTGAATGTTATTAATCAGCGTTTCAGATTCTGTTTCTCTTACACATTCTGAAGAAAAGAAATATTACTTTCATGAAATAAATTACATTTTCATAATAACCTCCAGGGCCCCCCCCAAAAAAAAGCCTCGCAGGCTGCGTATGGCACGAGGGCCACCAGAAGAGCAACCCCCCCACCTGAAATCTAAAATACTATCTTCTTTTTGTTTCCTTTCAAACCAGTTCTGCCACTGCCTGTTATACCGCCTTTCAAAACTAGAAGATAACTGACATTTTTCCAAACGTGCACTATAATTTTGCAGCTTTCATTAACAACCGGCAACTGAAACTAAAAAAACAAAAAACTTGCCGGTCCAGCGAAGTTTTCATGAAATAGTGCGAGAAACTGTCATCACAAAGCGATGGTCTTGACCTTGTCAGCGTGTACTTACCTGGGAGTGAGGGGTGTATTAAGAGCAGGTTCACAAGGTATGTAACGTCCATAAATCTGATTTCCGATTAATGGGTATAGGTTGCAGAATTTTCCATATTCGTCAACAGGTAAGGCCATGCCAGATGCCAGTACTGTGTAGCACCATCGAATCAGCATGACTGGAGAGACTGGTGGGAGAATTTGGACCATCTACTGTGTAGTCCCAATCTATCGGGACGTGATTTTCACTTCTTCCCAGCAGCCTGTGAAAATCTTGGTGGCTACAGCTTTTAGGGAAAGCGAAGATGTCAACATAACATAAAACTTACCATACACTGAGACACAACTTCCCATACGCTCAGACACAGCGTGACATACGATCAGACAAAACTTGCCATACGCTGAGATAAAAGTGCCATATGCTGAGAAAAAACTTGCCATAACCTGAGACAAAATTTGCCATAACCTGAGACAAAACTTGCCATACCCTGAGACAAAATTTGCCATAACCTGAGACAAAACTTGCCATACCCTGAGACAAAATTTGCCATAACCTGAGACAAAATTTGCTATACCCTGAGACAAATTTGCCATAACCTGAGACAAAATTTGCCATAACCTGAGACAAATTTGCCATAACCTGAGATAAAATTTGCCATAACCTGAGACAAAACTTGCCATACGCTTAGACCAAACTTGCCATACCCTGAGACAAAATTTGCCATAACCTGAGACAAAATTTGCCATACCCTGAGACAAAACATGACATACGCTGAGACAAAACTTGCCATACCCTGAGACAAAATTTGCTATACGCTTAGACCAAACTTGCCATACCCTGAGACAAAATTTTCCATATGCTGAGACAAAATTTGCCACACGTTGAGACAAAATGTGCCATAACCTGAGACAAAATTTGCTATACGCTGAGACAAAACTTGCCATACGCTTAGACCAAACTTGCCATACCCTGAGACAAAACATGACATACGCTGAGACAAAACTTGCCATACCCTGAGACAAAATTTGCTATACGCTTAGACCAAACTTGCCATACCCTGAGACAAAATTTTCCATATGCTGAGACAAAATTTGCCACACGTTGAGACAAAATGTGCCATAACCTGAGACAAAATTTGCTATACGCTGAGACAAAACTTGCTATACGCTGAGACAAAACTTGCCATACCCTGAGACAAAATTTGCCATACGCTTAGACAAAATTTGCCATACGATTATACAAGCTATCAAGTGAAACACACAGGCCAAAAAAAAAAAAAAGAGGCAGACCGCGTGAAACTCTGAAGAAGACATTATTAAGAGAGGCCAAATTAACAGGCATAAAAACCTTTGATGAGGTTGAAGGACTCGCCGAAGAACTACTTTGCGAGCCCTATGTGACGTTTAACGTTCAGATATAAGATACAATCAGACAAAACTTGCCATACAATCAGACAAAACTTACCATACGATCAGACAAAACTTGCCATACAATCAGACAAAACTTACCATACGATCAGACAAAACTTGCCATACAATCAGACAAAACTTGCCATACAATCAGACAAAACTTGCCATACAATCAGACAAAACTTGCCATACAATCAGACAAAACTTACCATACAATCAGACAAAACTTACCATACGATCAGACAAAACTTGCCATACAATCAGACAAAACTTGCCATACAATCAGACAAAACTTGCCATACAATCAGACAAAACTTGCCATACAATCAGACAAAACTTGCCATACAATCAGACAAAACTTACCATACGATCAGACATAACTTGCCATACAATCAGACAAAACTTGCCATACAATCAGACAAAACTTGCCATACCCTGAGACAAAATTTGCCATACGCTTAGACAAAATTTGCCATACGATTATACAAGCTATCAAGTGAAACACACAGGCCAAAAAAAAAAAAAAGAGGCAGACCGCGTGAAACTCTGAAGAAGACATTATTAAGAGAGGCCAAATTAACAGGCATAAAAACCTTTGATGAGGTTGAAGGACTCGCCGAAGAACTACTTTGCGAGCCCTATGTGACGTTTAACGTTCAGATATAAGATACAATCAGACAAAACTTGCCATACAATCAACAAACTTACCATACGATCAGACAAAACTTACCATACAATCAGACAAAACTTACCATACGATCAGACAAAACTTGCCATACAATCAGACAAAACTTGCCATACAATCAGACAAAACTTGCCATACAATCAGACAAAACTTGCCATACAATCAGACAAAACTTACCATACAATCAGACAAAACTTACCATACGATCAGACAAAACTTGCCATACAATCAGACAAAACTTGCCATACAATCAGACAAAACTTGCCATACAATCAGACAAAACTTGCCATACAATCAGACAAAACTTGCCATACAATCAGACAAAACTTACCATACGATCAGACATAACTTGCCATACAATCAGACAAAACTTGCCATACAATCAGACAAAACTTGCCATACAATCAGACAAATACCTTAAACTTCATGACCATTAACCTGGAAATGGAAGATGTCCACTAGAGAACAGTGTACAGTGTGCTATGTCCAAATAAAGTTTGCTTTTAAAATTAGAACCTTCGCAAACTTCCTACAGGAACGAGCCTTGTACGATCGTCAGTTCTCCTGTCTTTGTTGGCCTTGGATACATAAACAATGCACAAGAAATTGTTGTTGCTTCTAACTCGGCTCACTAGATGATCTGCTTTATGTGGATCGTGAGTGAAGATACCAGGGTGTTGTAGGGAATATTGTGCCACAAGGAATATCTGGATGTTGTAGGGAATGTTGTGGCAGAAGGAATATCTGGATATTCTAGGGAATATTGTGACATATGGAATATCTGGATGTTATAGGGAATATTCTGACATGGTGAATATGTAGGTATTGTAGGGAATATTGTGACATGGGAAATATCTAGGTGTTGTAAGGAATTTTGTGCCGTAGACGTTTTAGGGAATATTGTGACAAGGGGAATATCTGTGTGTTGTAGGTAATATAGTGACATGGGGAATATCTGGGTGCGGTAGGGAATATTGTGACATGGGGAATATCCAGCTGTTGCTGGAAATATTTTGGCATAAGAAATATCTGAGTGTTGTAGGGAATACTGTGGCATGGAAAATATCTGGATGTTGTAGGGAATATTGTGATATGGCGAATATCTGGATGTTTCAGGGAATATTGTGACATGGCTAGTATCTGGATGCTCTGGGGAATATTGTGAGCCAGGTGTTGTAGGGAATATTACCATATGGGAAATATATGGGTGTTGTAGGGAATATTGTGACATGGGGAATATTTGAGTATTGTAGGGAATATTTTGACATGAGGAATATCTGGGTGTTGTAAGTAATATTGTGGCATACGGAATATCTGGGTGTTGTAGGGAATATTGTCGCATAATGAATACCTGGGTGTTGTAAGGAATATTGTGCGGTAGGTGTTGTAAGGAATATTGTGCCGTAGGTGTTGCAGGGATTATTGTGACATGGGGAATATCTGGATGTACTAGGGAATATTGTGACATGGGGAATATCTGGATGTACTAGGGAACATTGTGACATGGGAAATATCTGGATGTACTAGGGAACATTGTGACATGGGGAATAGCTGGATGTACTAGAGAACATTGTGACATGGGGAATATCTGGGTGTTGTAAGGAATATTGTGAAATGTGGAATATCTGAGTGTTGTACGGAATATTGTGCCCTATGTGCTGTAGCGAATGTTGTGACATGGGGAATACCTGGATTTTGTACTGAATATTATGACATGGGGATACCTGAATGTTGTAGAGAATATTGTGACATTGGGGATACCTGGATGTTGTAGAGAATATTGTGACATTGGGGATACCTGGATGTTGTAGAGAATATTGTGACATTGGGGATACCTGGATGTTGTAGAGAATATTGTGACATTGGGGATACCTGAATGTTGTAGAGAATATTATGACATGGGGATACCTGGATGTTGTAGAGAATATTGTGACATTGGGGATACCTGGATGTTGTAGAGAATATTGTGACATGGATGTTAACAAGATCCAGGGAACAATGTGACACCAACAGACAATGAATGTTAAAAAAATCGGGGTGTATTCCGTCTGTTTTTCTGTTTCTCTGCCCGTACCTCCATCCATCCATCCATCCATCCATCCATCCATCCATCCATCCATCCATCCATCCATCCATCCATCCATGTTTTTATCTATATTGGACTGTGAATCTATTGTCTCTCTGGCTTTTTTCTCAGACAGTCAGACAGTCAGGCAGACAGGCAGACAGACAGGCTAGCATGCACACAGACAGGCAGACAGACAGGCACACAGACAGGCAGACAGACAGGCTAGCATGCACACAGACAGGCAGACAGACAGGCACACAGACAGGCACACAGACAGGCACACAGAGAGGCAGATAGACAGGCTAGCAGGCACACAGATAGGCAGACAGACAGGCTAGCAGGCACACAGACAGGCACACAGACAGGCAGACAGACAACCAGGCAGTCATGCATACAGAAAACACATTTCTCATATGTTCATGCAGTCCTCACATTTGGAGTACATGATTGATTCCAGCAAGCCCGTCAGGTTTAGAGGATTCTGGAGGTTTTGCAGGTTTTAAACCTCTGATATTCGCGACCTCTCCTTGATGAGTTCACTCACGCTGAGAAAAGTAAGATGAGGGCAGGGCCCCGGGAGGAATTTTTGTAAGAGGGAGTAAAAGCACTTCTCTCTCCCTTCCTCTCCTCTCTACTTCTCACCCCTCCCCCCACTGGTTATACGTTCTCTTTTTTTCATTCGCGGGGTTGGGGCCCTTCTTAAAACAGGGAATGCCATAGGGCCCACCTTTAAAACAGGGGAAGCCATACATAGCCCGGAGCGATGCACCAACTGAATCCTCTCTCACTCGCCTAGAATGAGGGAGTGAGAATGGTAATTTGGGATCTGGATGGGGAATGATGTGTGTTAAATTGGTATAGTACAGAAAGCAACACGGAACATTACCTGCAAAAACGAGGATCTTTTTTTATCATCATCATCATCATATTTGTTTAGACACAATATTGAAACAAAAGTTCGGCCTACAATAGTTAATGAAAGAAATGACTTGCTGGTATTAGTTTCTGAAGATTTATTGCGTCTCTTTCTCTGGTCCTGTCTTCTCTAAGTTCAGAAGAGGCATGTCACATAGAACTGTTATTTAACAGTCACATAAGTAGAATCATTTCATTTGATAGAGAGAGTCATAACACATGGCCCATATCTTCTTCTTCTTCGTTCGCTTCTACCACCAAGACCGCCCCGTGATCCTACTGAATTAACTCCTGTGGTCCTCGATAGGCCCCGTGGTCCCCCTGTGGTCCCCGAAAGGACCACAAGAGGTTTAGAGTATAGCAGGACTTGAGCCTGTATTTTTGTTGGGTCTCAAAAGCGGGATTGCGTGACACCGTGGTTTTCATTGCACCAGTTTAGTCTAGAGTTGGACTTTCTCACCGGAAAACCTCGACGTGTTTTGGATATCAGTATATCCCCGCTGGGTGAGAGGTGGTAGCCCATTCAGGCCAGAGTTAGACTTTCTCACCAGAAAACCTCGACGTGCCAATATAATTCAATGTAACTGAATCCAGATCACGGAACAGACATTAAGGAACTTTGTAAGTTACAGACACGAGCAACGGAGTAGTTACCGCCAGCCTCATGAACTGGTTATACTCATGAACTGGTTATACTCATGAACTGGTTATAAACCAAAAACTCACAGATCTCTGGGACTTATGACCCAGAGGGGCCCACCCCGGTTATATCATCAGACGTTAAAGGGCCACAACACTTATCTGCGGCGACAATCCAATGAACCACGTGGTTCTCAGTGTCGCTGTGACGGACTCACAGAGCATGCTTGGCTAGGCTGAGAAGAATTTGCTTCGGAAAGAACGGGTTCATCTGTTAAGCCAGTCAACCGTGACAAGCCTAACGTGGCCTTACTGTCCACGAAAGCGAGGGTACACGGCAAATGATGTGGCAGACAGACTTGCTTGACAGGCTTCAAATAAATGGCAGGCTGAGAATGGACAAGGATGACGTTGCTAAAGCCGTATTGGAAAGACTGCGAGGAAAATGAAGAACGCGAATGGAAGAACAATGTGGCTGTGAAGAGACTGCCTAGGACAAGCTAAAGGTTCTGGCAGGAAATCTTGACCGTGTGGCAGACAAAGCATCGTAAAGAACCAACACTTGATGGGAACTATCAGCAAACATAATCTTGGATGGATACTGCGGTATGCGGTGGCGCATATATGGGACTGTCCTGAATCCAATGAGGCCGGAGTCTGATCTTTGAACTTTTGATATCTATTCATCTTGTAACATATTAAAGTAGTGAACTGTACTTAGCATCTTAACTCCTCCAATAATGACCGACACATGACCTAATCAACTTCCGGCCAGATAGTTTTCCCAGATGTGACTTACATCACTGCAAAAAAAAAAAACCAGTCACGTCAAGTTACAACGCCATCTAAAATAAAGAAAGACCACATACAGACTGGTGCCATACATGACTTCTTATCTTATATCCTTCCCGTGCCGTTAAACGTCACATAGGGCTCGCAAAGTAGTTCGCCAAATTTTCCTGTCTTCGGCGAGTCTTTCAACCTCATCAAGGGATTTTATGCCTGTTAGATTGGCCTCAAGAGTTTCACGCGGTCTGCCTTTTTTTCTTTGGTCTGTTGTGTTCCACTTGATAGCTTGTTTTGGGATTCTCTGATCATTTCTTCTCATCAAGTGACCAACATATGTCCATCTCCTTTTCCTGATCACCCATGAGACTGGTTGTTGTTCAGTCATCTGTCTTATCTCTGCATTGTTCTTGAATGACTTGCTGTACATCAAAATTTCAGACATATCACTCGTAGATTCATATCACTTAGTACAGTCACATCACTTAGTAGTCATATCACTTGCTAAAGTCACCACACTTAGTAGAGTCATATCACTTAGTATTCATATCACTTGCTAAAGTAACAACACTTAGTAGAGTCATATCACTTAGTAGTCATACCACTTGCTAAAGTAACAACACTTAGTAGAATCATATCTCTTAGCAGAGTCATACCACTTAGTAGAGTCACATCACTTAGTAGAGTCATATCACTTAGTAGAGTCATATCACTTAGTAGAGTCATATCACTTAGTAGAGTCATATCATTTAATACATTCATGTCACGTAGTAGAGTTATATCATTTAATACATTTCATATCACTTAGTAGAGTCACATCACTTAGTACATTCCTATCACTTAGTAGTCATATCACTTTCTAGAGTTATGTCACTTAGTAGATTCAAATCATATGAATTAGCAGATTCATATCACTTAGGATATTAATATCACCTACTAAACTCATATAATTTAGTATACTTACATATCATTTAGTAGAATCCTGTATCACTTAGTAGGTTCATATCATTTGGTAGATTCATATCACTTAGTAGATTCATATCACATAGTAGAGTCATATCACTTAATGGACTCTCATATTATTTATTAGAGTCATATCACTTAAGATAGTCATATCATTTAGTAGATTCATATCATTGAGTAGAGTCATATGAACTAGTAAATTGAAATCACTAAGTTGATTCATATCACACAGTATAGCTATACCACTTAGTAGATTCATATCACTTTGTATAGTCATATCATTTAGTAGACCTACATCACTTAATAGAGTCATACCACATAGTATAGCTATATTACTTAGTATAGTCATATCATTCAGTAGACTTACATCACTTAGTAGCCTGATATCGTTTAGCAAAATCATATAACTTAGTAGACCTATATCACTTAGTAGCGTCATATCATTTAGCAAAGTCATACAACTTAGTAGACCTATGTCACTTTTTAGCTTCATACCATTTAGCAAAGTCATACAACTTAGCAGACCTTTATCACAACAGAGACTGTTGTTAAGAATTAGCCAGTGTAATCATTAAATCTGAAAATATAGCTTTGCTGTCTTGAGTAATGAAAGAAAGAAATATAGCTTTGCTGTACTGAGCAATGAAAGTAAGAAATATAGCTTCCCTGAACTGAGCAATGAAAGTAAGAAATATAGCTTCCCTGAACTTAGCAATGAAAGTAAGAAATATAGCTTCCATGAACTGAGCAATGAAAGTAAGAAATATAGCTTCCTTGAACTGAGCAATGAAAGTAAGAAATATAGCTTCCCTGAACTTAGCAATGAAAGTAAGAAATATAGCTTCCCTGAACTTAGCAATGAAAGTAAGAAATATAGCTTCTCTGTACGGACTACAGCTCAAGAGAAAAGGAAGACGGGTAGGCCACTGGGGAAATGAAGACACACAATGCAGGAAGAACTAAAGGAAGACGATCAGGCCATTGGGGAGATGGAGACACACATTACAGGAAGAACTAAAAGAAGACGATCAGGCCATTGGAGACGGAGACACACAATACAGGAAGAACTAAAGGAAGCAGGAAAGACATGGTTTAAGGTATCCTCACTAGCTCAAGACAGGACTGGCTGTGGAGTCTTTGTTGATGGCTTATGCTCCACTGGGAGTACAGGGGACCAATGATGGTGTAATGAATAATGAAATATAGAAATATAGCTTCGCCGTACTGAGTAAATAAAACAAAAATGAAACCTGTTTGATGTGAGATTTGTCGTGTCTTCTCCCGATGTATTAGCACCTTACAGTCGATAATCTCATCGAATAAATCATCGCTTCCAACATTTGTGAAGTCAAACCGCAACCCTTTTTTAGACAGAGTCTAAATCGTTGTTCTTTTGTAAAGTTCTTAATATCCAAAAGCTATCAAGTGGAACACAACAGGCCAAAGAAAATGAGACAGACCACGTGAAACTCTGAAGAGGACATTGCTAAGAGAGGCCAAATTAACCTTGATGAGGTTGAAAGACTCGCCGAAGACAGGAAACATTTGCGAACTACTTTGCGAGCCCTATGTGACGTTTAACGGTACGGGAAGGATATAAGACATACGATAATATCCAAAAGAAATTCAAATGTTTAGATTCAGGCTTTGGACAGAAACTGATCTGAAATCCAACATGCAGTCCATCTAAAACATTTTTTTATGACGCGGATGTCATTTTCGGCGGATGTGCATGTTTGTGTCTCATACCTGGACGGCGTGACCTAGTGGTGGATGGGTGTATGTGTGACGGCCTATTGGTGTATGTGTGACGGCCTATGGGTGTATGTGTGACGGCCTGTGGGTGTATGTGTGACGGCCTATGGGTGTATGTGTGACGGCCTATGGGTGTATGTGTGACGGCCTATGGGTGTATGTGTGACGGCCTATGGGTGTATGTGTGACGGCCTATGAGTGTATGTGTGACGGCCTATGGGTGTATGTGTGACGGCCTATGAGTGTATGTGTGACGGTCTATGAGTGTATGTGTGACGGTCTATGAGTGTATGTGTGACGGCCTATGGGTGTATGTTTGACGGCCTATGAGTGTATGTGTGTGATGACCAATGTTGTAAGTAGTGACAGCTCAACATACAACAATACACAAACAAACCACCATTTCTCCTGGACTTTCACCTCCGATTCGGTAACCATCTCTTCTTTGAAGAACAGGTCCAATCACGTGACCAGTTCCAAGGTCTGGCAATAGACTCCATGTTTAATCACTTTCTCCTGACGGCAGATGAAGAACTCAAATACTTCCATACGTTCATCCTCTAATTTCCACACAGTTGTTCTCTCCATTCTCTAGCTTCCACACAGTTGTTCTCTCCATCATCTAGCCTCCACACAGTTGTTTTCTCCATCCTCTAACCTCCACACAGTTGTTCTCTCCATACTCTAGCCTCCACACAGTTGTTCTCTCCATCCTTTAACCTCCACACAGTTGTTCTCTCCATCCTCTAACCTCCATACAGTTGTTTCTCTCCATCATCTAACTTCCACACGGTTGTTCTCTCCATCCTCTAGCCTCCACACAGTTGTTCTCTCCATCCTTTAACCTCAACACAGTTGTTTCTCTCCATCATCTAGCCCCCACACAGTTGTATTTCTCCATCCTCTAACCTCCACACAGTTGTTTCTCTCCATCCTCTAGCCTCCACACAGTTGTTTCTCTCCATCATCTAACCTCCACACAGTTGTTTCTCTCCATCCTCTAACCTCCACACAGTTGTTTTCTCTATCCTATAACTTCCACACAGTTGTTTTCTCTATCCTATAACTTCCATACAGTTGTTTTCTCTATCCTATAACTTCCATACAGTTGTTTTCTCTATCCTATAACTTCCATACAGTTGTTCTCTCCATCAGCTAACTTCCACACAGTTGTTCTCTCCATCCTCTAACTTCCACATAGCTCTTCTCTCTATCCAAAAGTAATGTAAAAAAAATCACCGCGACCAAGTTCAATAAAAATGTGAGTCACATGAGCAGAGCACCTACCAGCACTTCCTTGAACGTGAGTTGTAAGTCCTGATAAGCCAGGACTCACCTACTAACCCATATACTGTTCTAATGAGAACCCTGCAGCTGGCGCCACCTGCCCAGGTACGTGGCGATATCTCGCTACTCCCTTGTCAACATTTTCTTTCCTCCCGCTGTCTTTGTCTCTGCGGCTGAAAAGTCTTTGGAGACATAAGTTCCCGCGTCTATTCTACTTCACTTTCAAATGATTCCAGACTAACAAGTGGGTCCCAGGAGGTCACTCTACTCTCCAACAATCGTTCTTATGAAGGATAGAAGTTTCTTAAGATTTGATTCTGAAAGTATATGAAGGCGAGGATAACTTAAATATTTTTTCTAAGGTAAAACCCGGAATCACCCCTGGAGGGGTTGGGGCAACAATGGGCCAGCAGTGGGCCGTTACACTCTATAATGTTGGCCCTCTTCTATTATTACAGGTGTTAACGATGATGGCCATCATAACCAGAACATACGTGTATCTTACAAACGGCCCAGGTCGTCTGTGACAGGCAGGCGGCAAATTAAAAGAAAATACTTGTATATATTTAAGACGGAGAAGGAGATGAATCGGCCGGGCCAGCAAGCGTGGATTTGTGCAGAAGGAAATCAATAGGGTGCTAAGTTAGAACTTGAGCCTTCCATTAAAGTATTCTTCAGGGACATTATGTCCTTTAATACCAGCCACTTCAAGATTGAAACGTCCTCAATGTGAATGATGGATCCGAAATCTCCGGGCAACAAAAGCTCACGACAATCTCTTATTTCAGGCAATCACGGGACTAAACAATTTTTTTAACTTCAAATATTGCTTCGGCTTTTCTTCTCTACCTTCTTCTCTTGTATGTGGTCTCTTTTGGCCAGAGGTTCCCAAGCTCTTCTGTGTCCAAGTGTCACTTTTATATAATGTGCAGACAATCAACATCGCAACCTTGTACACTTTTCATTGTTTCATCAGACTGCCCTTAAAAAACAAATGTAATAACTTACCGCGGGTTACGGTACGACTTCTCTAAATCTTCTGGCTTTTTTCCTCTGTATCTAGAATCTAGACAACAGACACACACGTTCGACTTGTATAACTCCTTTTTTTTCTATATCTAGACTCTAGACAACAAAGACACGTTCGACAAGTATAACTTTCCTTTATTCTATATCTAGACTCTACTTAACAGACACACACGTTCGACTTGTTTAACCCTCCTTTTATCTATATCTAGACTCTACTTAACAAGACACACACGTTCGACTTGTTTAACCCTCCTTTTTTCTATATCTAGACTCTACTTAACAGATACACACGTTCGACTTGTATAACTCTTCTTTTTTCTATATCTAGACTCTACTTAACAGATACACACGTTCGACTTGTATAACTCTTCTTTTTTCTATATCTAGACTCTAGATAACAGACACACACGTTCGACTTGTATAACTCTTCTTTTTTCTATATCTAGACTCTAGATAACAGACACACACGTTCGACTTGTTTAACCCTCCTTTTTTCTATATCTAGACTCTACTTAACAGATACACACGTTCGACTTGTATAACTCTTCTTTTTTTATATCTAGACTCTACTTAACAGACATACACGTTCGACTTGTATAACCTCTTCTTCTTTTTTTTTCTATATCTAGACTCTAGACAACCAACACACACGTTCAACTTCTTTAACTCTCCTTTTATTCTATATTTATAATCTAGACAACAAAACTCGTTCGACTTGTATAACCTCTTCTTTTTTATTCTATATCTAGACCCTAGACAACAAACACACAAGTTCGACTTGTATAACCTCTTCTTTTTTATTCTATATCTAGACCCTAGACAACAAATACACAAGTTCGACTTGTATAACCTCTTCTTTTTTATTCTATATCTAGACCCTAGACAACAAACACACAAGTTCGACTTGTATAACCTCTTCTTTTTTATTCTATATCTAGACCCTAGACAACAAACACACAAGTTCGACTTGTATAACCTCTTCTTTTTTATTCTATATCTAGACCCTAGACAACAAACACACAAGTTCGACTTGTATAACCTCTTCTTTTTTATTCTATATCTAGACTCTAGATAACAGACACACAAGTTCGACTTGTATAACCTCTTCTTTTTTATTCTATATCTAGACCCTAGACAACAAACACACAAGTTCGACTTGTATAACCTCTTCTTTTTTATTCTATATCTAGACCCTAGACAACAAACACACAAGTTCGACTTGTATAACCTCTTCTTTTTTATTCTATATCTAGACCCTAGACAACAAACACACAAGTTCGACTTGTATAACCTCTTCTTTTTTATTCTATATCTAGACTCTAGATAACAGACACACACGGAGGACATGTCTAAATCTCTAGTCTTCATGATCTTGTCTCTTAGTCAAGTTCTGAGCAGCCACATCCCTCTTTATACTCTCTACAACATTTTCATGCCCAACTCTGGTCTTTTGTTTTGTATTCTTTTTTTTTTTTCTTCAGACAAAACTCTTCCTCCTTGCTAATGAAATGTTATCTAATATGTTCTTGTCGCACTTGGTCAGATGTCTCTCTATGTCGCCGAGTGAAAAGTTCATCTGTCTCTCTGTCTCACCGAGTGAAGTGTTCTTATATCTCTCTATATTATCAAGTGTAATGTTCATCTGTCTCTCTATGTCGAAAAGTGTAATGTTCATCTGTATCTCTATGTAACAAAGTGACATGTTCATCTGTCTCTCTATGTAACAAAGTGACATGTTCATCTGTCTCTCTATGTCGAAAAGTGTAATGTTCATCTGTATCTCTATGTAACAAAGTGACATGATCATCTGTCTCTCTATGTAACAAAGTGACATGTTCATCTGTCTCTCTATGTAACAAAGTGACATGTTCATCTGTCTCTCTATGTAACAAAGTGACATGTTCATCGGTATCTCTATGTAACAAAGTGACATGTTCATCTGTCTCTCTATGTAACAAAGTGACATGTTCATCTGTATCTCTATGTAACAAAATGACATGTTCATCTGTCTCTCTATATAACAAAGTGACATGTTTATCTGTCTCTCTATGTAACAAAGTGACATGTTCATCTCTCTCTCTCTCTCTCCTCTGTCTCTCTATGTCACTAAGTGAAATGTTCATCTCTCTCTCTCTCTCCTCTGTCTCTCTATGTAACAAAGTGACATGTTCATCTCTCTCTCTATCTCTCTCTCTCTCTCACCCAGTGAAATGTTCCTCTGTCTCTCTATGTCACTAAGTGAAATGTTCATCTGTTTCTCTCAGTCACAGGGTGAAAGTTCATATTCTCTCTATGTCAACAAGTGAAAGTTCATATTCTCTCTATGTCAACAAGTGAAAGGTCATATTCTCTCTATGTCAACAAGTGAAAGTTCATATTCTCTCTATGTCAACAAGTGAAAGTTCATATTCTCTCTATGTCAACAAGTGAAAGTTCATATGTCTCTCTATGTCAACAAGTAAAGTGTTCATATATTTCTCTATCTCACTAACTGAAACGTTCATATGTTTTTCTATGTCACAGAGTGAAATGTTCACATATCTCCCCATGTCACCCAGAGAGCTGTTCATATATCTCTCCATGTCACGGAGTGAAATGTTCATCGTCTCTCTATGTCAATGAGTGAAATAATCACAAGTCTCTCTATGTCTCTCTATGTCATTGAGTGAAATAATCACAAGTCTCTCTATGTCTCTCTATGTCAATGAGTGAAATAATCACAAGTCTCTCTATGTCTCTCTATGTCATTGAGTGAAATGTTCATATGTCTCTCTATGTCACTGAGTGAAATGTTCATATGTCTCGTTATGTCAGGAAGTGAAATGTTCATATGTCTCTTTATCTTACGGAGTAAAATGTTCATATGTCTCGCTATCTCACCAATTGAAAAGTTCATATGTTTCTCTATCTCATTGAGTGAAATGTTCATCCGTCGCTCTATTTCACCGAGTGAAATATTCATCTCTCTCTCTCTCTCTCTCTCTCTCTCTATCTCTGTGTATCACCGAGTGAAATGTTCATCTGTCCTTCTATGTCGCTGAGTGAAATGTTCATGTGTCTCTCTATGTCAGCAAGTAAAATGTTCATCTGTCTCTCTATCTCACAAATGAAATGTTCATCTGTCTCTCTATCTCACCAAGTGAAATATTTATCTGTCTCTCTGTGTCACTAACTGGATTATTTATCTCTCTCTTTCTCTCTCTCTCTCTCTCTATCACCGAGTGAAATGTTCATACGTCTCTCTATGTCACAGAGTGACATGTTCATATGTCTCTCTATATCATCAAATGAAATGTTTATCACTCTCTGTGCTACCGCGAGAAATGTTCATCTGTTTGTCCTTGTCACCGAGTTAAATATTCATCTGTCTCTCTATGTCACCGAATGAAATGTTCATCTCTCTCTATGATACCGAGTGAAATGTTCATCTGTCTCTCTATGTCACTGATTGAACTGTTCGTATGTCTCTCGATGTTACTGGGTGAAATGTTCATATGTGTCTATGTCACAGAGTGAAATGTTCATATGTGTCTATGTCATAAAGTGAAATGTTCATATGTGTCTATGTCACAGAGTGAAATGTTCATATGTGTCTCTATATTACTGAGTGAAATGTTCATCTGTTTCTCCATGTCACCGAATGAAATGTTTATCTGTATATCTATGTCACAATTGAAATGTTTATCTGTCTCTCTATCTCACCAAGTGAAATGCTTATCTGTATATCTATGTCACAAGCGAAATGTTCATCTTCCTCTCTATCTCACCAAGTGAAATATTCATCTGTCTCTCTAAGTCACTAACTGAATTATTCTTCTGTCTCTTTCTCTTTCTCTCTCTCTCTCTCTCTCTCGCTCTCTGTGTCACCGAATGAAATGTTTATACGTCTCTCTATGTAACAGAGTGACATGTTCATATGTCTCAATATCTCACCAAGTGAAATGTTCATATCTCTCTCTATGCCACCGATTGAAATTTTTATCTGTCTGTGCCACCGAGTGAAATTTTTATCTGTCTATGTCACCGATTGAAATTTTCGCATGTCTCTCTTTGTCACCGAGTGAAATGTTCATCTGTCTCTATATGTTCCCGGGTGAAATGTTCATCTGTCTCACCATGTCACATAGTGAAATGTTCATCTGTCTCACCATGTCACATAGTGAAATGTTCATCTGTCTCACCATGTCACATAGTGAAATGTTCATCTGTCTCACCATGCCACATAGTGAAATGTTCGTATGTCTCTCTGTGTCACCGAATGAAATGTTCATGTGTGTCTCTATCTAACCGAGTGAAATGCTCATCTGTCTCTCTATGTCACTGAGTGAAATTTTCATCTGTCTCACATGTCACATAGTGAAATGTTCATCTGTCTCACCATGCCAATAGTGAAATGTTCGTATGTCTCTCTGTGTCACATAGTGAAATGTTCATCTATCTCTCTATGTCACCGAGTGAAATTTTCATCTATCTCTCTATGTAACCGAGGGAAATGTTCATCTGCCTCTCTATTTCAACATGTGAAATGTTCATCTGACTCTCTATCTCACCTAGTAAAATATTCATCCGTCTCTCTATGTCACCGACTGAAATGTTCATATGTCTCTGTATGTCACCGAGTGAAACGTTCATCTGTCTCCATAGCACTTTGTGTTATTGTTCATATTTACTGCACCCATTGAGACTCTTCATATTTCTTTGTCGCACCTTTTATAATATTCATAGATCATTATCGTACCTAGTGTGATATTATTATATATCACACTCACACAGAGTGACGTTCATATTTCTCTATTGTTTCGTCTCTACTCAATTCTACAGCTTCTGGAAAAAAAATCAATACAAGATCTATCAACGCTTAATCCTTGACCGGAAACTTTTCCTGTGGACACATTTCATCTCTTTCACCGTATGTAATCCTTTCTGTTGGACAAATAATCTCCTCTATACTTGCCCGAGTTTTAACTACACTATTGTTTCCGCCGACAGTAACAGTTTGATTACATGCTCGCGTGTGGCTGCTTCTCCCAGTCTTAATCGGTTGCTACCTGATTCTAGCTGCACTCGCGTGCATGCATGTTGATGCAGTGAATCTGTCCCCCCAAAAAATTGCATTCCAATGCGTCTTGTCCTGGCCGCAAGCGACACAAACACATCCGCTTGTACCGACTTGTTGCTGGGGAGTGTTGTTTTCTTGTTTTTTTTGGAGTTCTGTATCAAATTTCATGCCCTGACAATTCTGGCGCCAATATTTCCTCGTCCTATTTCTGTGTGAGCTGTGGTTTCAGTTTGTAAATTTTATGTTCTAAAAATCTAAACATTCATATGACAGAGAATCAAAAGGTAAAGGCAATTTCAAAATTACACGCTAATCACAAAGGATAGGAAATGACGCAATACAACACTTTCGCAAATGGATGATGGGTAGTCCGAACACGCACAGTGCAGCGTTCTACCCCTTGTCTACCTGAAGCCAAAGTCAAATAAACAAGGACGATCAGATGCGGGACTGCGTCATTGTTAAACGAGGCGCTGTTGTGAGACTTCTTCTGGGAAGAGAGTGAAACCTGCCCAAACTGAACGTGGACTGATAGATATAGGAGAAAGTATCCAGGAGACTGCACTGACTGAGATGATAGATGCACGAGAAAATATCCGGGTGACTGCACTGACTGAGATAATAGAAACAGGAGAAAATATCCAGGAGACTGCACTGACTCAGATGATAGATACAGGAGAAAATATCCCGGAGACTGCACTGACTCAGATGATAGATACAGGAGAAAATATCCGGGAGACTGCACTGACTGAGATGATAGATACAGGAGAAAATATCCAGGAGACTGCACTGACTGAGATGATAGATACAGGAGAAAATATCCGGGAGACTGCACTGACTCAGATGATAGATACAGGAGAAAATATCCGGGAGACTGCACTGACTGAGATGATAGATACAGGAGAAAATATCCGGGAGACTGCACTGACTGAGATGATAGATACAGGAGAAAATATCCGGGAGACTGCACTGACTCAGATGATAGATACAGGAGAAAATATCCGGGAGACTGCACTGACTGAGATGATAGATACGAGGGGTGGTTGATAAGTTCTCGGCATAAGGTACAAATACTTGAAACAAACAGCTTCTTCTTCTTCTTCTTCTTCGTTCGCAAGAAACAAACAGTTGATATTAGGTGCTTTTCTAGATCAGGTTAATGTAAGATTAACACTAAGTTTCAAGAAATTAACTGTAACCAATTTTTTTTACAGGCTACAGAAGTGGTAAGGGGTGGCAGATATTGAGAAAATGGATAAAATTTCTCATCCAGCAGTCATTCGCTACCTCTGCATCAAGGGCTTATTATCAAATTAGATCCATGAGGATATGGTAGAGACTCTAGGGGAGAGTGCCCCTTCTTACAGCACAGTGAAGAAATGGGCAGCTCAGTTCAAATATGGAAGGAAGAGTCTGGAAGATGATCCCCATCCAGGAAGACCAAGAATGGTAACCACCGATGAAACCACCGGCAGAATCCATGACATGATAATGGAGAATCGACAACTAACTGAGCGGTACATTGCTACTGAGTTGGGCATCTCACAGGAACGTGTTTATGCCATTATTCACAATAATCTTCAAATGACAAAGGTCTCTGCTTGATGGGGCCCGAAACTTCTTGGAGCTGATCACAAACGACAAGGTCTCAACATGTCAAGAGACAATCATGCAAAAAATGTGGAAATTTTGATTTAATATGTGTGTTACTTCAGGAACTTTTACCTAATAGGTGGTATACATTCAGATGGCCTATTCGAAGTCCTTCTTTATGTATGCATTTTTCCGTAGGTGGGGTCATTTTATTTTCCTGTCTACTGTTACTGGTTTGAAAGTAATTCCTATTATGATACTTCTTATATCTTATATCCTTCCCGTGCCGTTAAACGTCACACAGGGCTCGCAAAGTAGTTCGCCAGTTTTTCCTGTCTTCGGCGAGTCTTTCAACCTCATCAAAGGATTGTATGCCTGTTAATTTGGCCTCTCTTAACAGTGTCCTCTTCAGAGTTTCACGCGGTCTGCCTTTTTTTCTTCGGCCTGTTGTGTTCCACTTGACAGCTTGTTTTGGGATTCTCTGATCATTTCTTCTCATCAAGTGACCAACATATGTCCATCTCCTTTTCCTGATCACCCATGAGACTGGTTGTTGTTCAGTCACCTGTCTTATCTCTGCATTGTTCTTAAATTCATTCCACTTGATGCCGAGTATTTTCCTTAGGCATTTGTTTTCAAAAGAGTCTAATTTCTTTTCTATTTCTTTAGTTGTTTTCCAGCTTTCACATGCATAAATGAGGGTGGATATTACATTTGAATTGAATAGTCTTAACTTGGTTTTTGTGCTTATAACTTTTGAATTCCATATGTTCTCAAGATTCTTGAAGATTGATGCTGCTTTTGCAATTCTGATCCTAACTTCCTTTCTAGTGTCACCATCCTGGTCTATGTAGCTGCCAAGGTATGCAAATTGATTGACTTCTTCAATATCTATCTCTTCTATGTGTACTTTTCCATTTTGATTGAGAAGAATTTTCATTATTTTTGTTTTGTCCTTGTTAATTTCAAGTCCTATTTTGCTAGCCAGTGAAGACAGGCTATCTGTTTTTTCTTGCATGAAATTCACATTATTACTGATAAGAGTTATGTCATCAGCAAAATCACGATCTTCTAGTTGGGTCCCATGTACCCAGTCAATACCTGTGTTACCTGTGCAGCATTTTTTCATTATGAAATCTATTGTAATCCCAAAAAGTAAAGGAGACAGTATACATCCTTGTTTCACGCCTGTTTCAATCTGGAACCATTCACTCATCCCTTCTTCTGTCTTGACTTTATGATACTTAATATGAAGTAAATAAACTTTTAAATACTATACAAAGACACACTCTGTATATTAAACTTTCAACTGGTACACAACTCACCAGCTGAAATAACTGGAGACTGAAAGAGAAACACACCAAACTACTGAACAATTAAGCGCTGAAATAAGCGAATTCACTAACAAGTAGAGTAATTAAGTATATAGTTCTCACACACACACACAGATACAACTCACAAACTGCAAGGACCTATAGAAAGTTAACAAGAAATAACATCTTATTAGCAGAAATGCAGATGAAGCCACTGACAGCAATTAAAGACGCTGGCGATGGTTGGGACATGTGCTCCGAATGACTGACAAATCACTACCAAAAATAGCACTAAGATGGACACCACAGGGAAACAGAAGTAAGGGTAGACCAAAAGAGACATGGAGAAGAACAACAGAAAGGATGTTGAGCAATAGAGGGCTCACCTGGGCAAGAGCAGAAAAAAAGGCGAAGGACAGGCATTTGTGGAAAACCCTTGCGGAAGCCCCATATGCCCTGGGCACTTAAGGTTCAGAGAGAGAGAGAGAGAGAGAGGGAGAGAGAGAGAGAGAGAGAGAGAAAATAAGTACAAAAGAAAAGGGGACAGAAATAAAAAGTAATAATAAAACGTAAAGAATTCTAAATACATTTAAGAAAAAAAAATATTAGTCACTATGTCCTGCTGAGTAATAATTCTTTTTCGACATTGGGGGTTGAAGGTTTCAGTTTGTGATGGATTACGATGATACTGCCATCAGTTTAAGGCATGTTGTGTCTGTAAGGTACCATGCCATGTGAATTATGCAGAGATACCACATAGGCATGACTCAAGGCTGCAGGGCTAAATTGCAACAAATACCGCAGCTCCAGATTTCTTTGAGGATATTACATGGAACTTGCTCGTGTGTTGAAGTCTTCCAATGAGCTGTGCGACTGAGCAAGAACCCTGACGTTGTTGATGCTCGTAGCGAGAATATAGATGCAGGAGAAAATATCTGGGAGACTAAACTGAGTGAGATGATAGATACAGGAGAAAATATCTGGGAGACTAAACTGAGTGAGATGATAGATACAGGAGAAAATATCTGGGAGACTAAACTGAGTGAGATGATAGATACAGGAGAAAATATCTGGGAGACTAAACTGAGTGAGATGATAGACACAGGAGAAAATATCTGGGAGACTAAACTAAGTGAGATGATAGATGCAGGAGAAAATATCTGGGACACTAAACTGAGTGAGATGATAGACGCAGGAGAAAATATCTGGGAGACTAAACTGAGTGAGATGATAGATACAGGAGAAAATATCTGGGAGACTAAACTGAGTGAGATGATAGATGCAGGAGAAAATATCTGGGAGACTAAACTGAATGAGATGATAGATGCAGGAGAAAATATCTGGGAGACTAAACTGAGTGAGATGATAGATGCAGGAGAAAATATCTGGGAGACTAAACTGAGTGAGATGATAGATGCAGGAGAAAATATCTGGGAGACTAAACTGAGTGAGATGATAGATGGAGGAGAAAATATCTGGGAGACTAAACTGAGTGAGATGATAGATGCAGGAGAAAATATCTGGGAGACTAAACTGAGTGAGATGATAGATTCGGGAGAAAATATCTGGGAGACTAAACTGAGTGAGATGATAGATGCAGGAGAATATATCTGTTAGTCTAAACTGAGTGAGATGATAGATGCAGGAGAAAATATCTGGAAGTCTAAACTGAGTGAGATGATAGATGCAGGAGAAAATATCTGGGAGACTAAACTGAGTGAGATGATAGATGCAGGAGAAAATATCTGGGAGACTAAACTGAGTGAGATGATAGATGCAGGATAAAATATCTGTTAGTCTAAACTGAGTGAGATGATAGATACAGGAGAAGATATGTGGAAGACTAAACTGAGTGAGATGATAGATACAGGAGAAGATATGTGGAAGACTAAACTGAGTGAGATGATAGATGCAGGAGAATATATCTGGGAGACTAAACTGAGTGAGATGATAGATACAGGAGAAAATATATGGGAGACAATACTGACTGAAATGATAGATATAGAAGAACAAATCTGGGAGACTACGCTGACTGAGATGATAGATATAGGAGAAAATATCTGGCAGACTACACTGATTGAGATGATAAATAGAGTGGTTTATAAGTTCTCGGCATAAGGTACAAATACCATAAACACAAAGTTGATATTAGGTGCTTTTGTAGATCAGGTTAATGTAAGTTGATATTAGGTGCATTTGTAGATCAGGTTAATGTAAGTTGATATTAGGTGCATTTGTAGATCAAGGATAATGTAAGATCAAATTCCACGTTTCAAGAAATTAACCAATATTTTTACAGGCTACTGAAGTGGTAAAGGGTTTGAGAAATTGAGAAAATGGATCACATTTCTCAACGAGCAGTCATTCCCTACCTCTGCATCAAGGACTTATCACTGAAGAAGACCCATGAGGATATGGTGGAGACTCTCGGGGACAGCGCCCCTTCTTACAGCACAGTGAAGAAATGGGCAGCTCAGTTCAAACATGGAAGGGAGAGTCTGGAAGATGATCCCCGTCCAGGAAGACCAAGAACGGTAACCACCGATGAAACCACCGGCAGAATCCATGACATGATAATGGAGGATCGACGACTAACTGAACGATACATTGCTAATGAGTTGGGCATCTCTCTCAGGAACGTGTTCGTACCATTATTCACAATAATCTTCAAATGAGAAAAGTCTCTGCTCGATGGGTCCTGAAACTTCTTGGAGCTGATCACAAACGACAGCGTCTCAACATGTCAAGAGACAATCTTGGCCATTTTTCTGCAGATCCTGAAAAGTTTCTTCAGCAATTTGTGACTATGGATAAGACGTGGCTTCATCATTTTCAACCAGAATCCAAGAACATTCAAAGCAGTGGAAACATCATGGATCCCCACCTCCAAAGAAAACAAGGGTGGTTCTGTCTGCAGGCAAAGTGATGGCTTCCATCTTTTGGGATTCAGAAGGTGTGCTATTAGTAGACTATCTTCAAAAGGGCAGAACGGTCACCGGGGCCTATTACGCTAATCTTGTGAAACAACTGTGGGTCAAACTGAAGGAAAAGCGTCGAGGGAAATTGAGTCATCTTTCATTAAGACAATGCTCCAGTTCACAAGTCGGCGGTGGCAATGGCTGCCATTCATGAATGCGGCTTCCAGCTTCTTGAACATCCTCCTTATTCCCCAGATTTGGCCCCTTCGGACTATTACCAGTTTACCAAACTGAAAAGGAGCTCAGTGGTCGCAAATTTGCTTCAGATAATGACCCCATTCATTTTGTAGACCATTTTCTACTGGCACAAGATGCTGACTTTTATAAAGAAAGGTTCCCTATGCTCCATGATCACTGGACTAAGTGCATAACATTGTAAGGGGACTATGTTGAGAAATAACCCTAAAAAGTTGTCCACAAATAATCCTTTGTTCCTTATGCCCAGAACTTATCAATCACATATCGCCTTTGAGAAAATATATGTGAGACTACACTGACTGAGATGTTAGATAGAGGAGAAAAAATATGGGAAACTACTTTGATTGAGATGATAGATACAGGAGAAAATATGCGGGAAACTACAATTACTGAGATGATAGATACAGGAGAAAATAGGTCGAAGATTATATTGACTGAGATGATAGATACAGGAGATAATATCCGTGAGACTACAATGACTGAGATGACAGATACAGGAGAAAATAGCTGGGAGGCTACACTGACTGATATGATAGATACCGGAGAAAATAGCTGGGAGGCTACACTGACTGATATGATAGATACCGGAGAAAATAGCTGGGAGGCTACACTGACTGATATGATAGATACCGGAGAAAATAACTGAAAAACTACACTGACTAAGATGATAGACAGAGGAGAAAATAGCTGGGAGAATACAGTGATTGAGATGATAGATACAGGAGAAAATAGATGGGAGATTACACTGGCTGGGATAATAGATGCAGGAAAATATGTCTGGGAGACTACACTAACTTAGGTGATAGATACGGGAGAAAATACCTGAAAGACTACAGAGACTGAGATGATAGATACGAGAGAAAATATCTGGAAGGCGTAGAGAATTGAGAACAAAATGACTCACTGAAAGATTATGAATGGACAAAAATGGCTTAAAGCGAGAAAAAAAAGAAGAATAAAAGACGCTTGGTTTGGTCGACCATCAGCATAGCACGCACACAAATCCTCATCAGCATAGCGCGCACAGAAGCCCACATCAGCATAGCGCGCACAGAAGCCCACATCAGTATAACGCGCAAAAAAGCCCACTTCAGCATAGCGGGCACACAAGCCTACATTAGCATAACTCGTACACAAGTCCATACCATCAAAAGGGCACACAAGTCCATATCATCAAAAGGGCACACAAGTCCATATCATCAAAAGGGCACACAAGGCCATATCATCAAAAGGGCACACAAGTCCATATCATCAAAAGGGCACACAAGTCCATATCATCAAAAGGGCACACAAGTCCACATCATAGTACGCAAACAAGACCACATAAACATAGCCAGCACACAAGCCCACACCAGCATGGCGGGCACACAAGCCCACACCAGCATGGCGCGCACACAAGCCCACTTCACCATAATGCCCACATAGACCACATCACCATAGCGGGCTCACAGGCCCACATTACCACAGCGCGCACACAGGCCCTCATCAACATAGCGGGCAACACTTCCACATCAGCATAACGAGCACACAAGCCCACATCAGCACAACGGGCACTCAAGTCCACATCAGCATAGCTCGCACGCAAGCCCACGTCAACATAGCGGGCACACAAGCCCACATCAGCATAGCTCGCACGCAAGCCCACGTCAACATAGCGGGCACACAAACCCACATCAGCATGGCTCCCGTACGAGTCCACATCAGTATAGCGCGTACACAACACACATCAACAGATCGCAGGTCATGTTCACAGAAGATCGACAGATTACGTTGCCCGCTGTTGCTACTGATTTGGATATCATCTACGGATCCGCATATGCCATAGTGCATGATGACCTGAGTATAATAAAGTCTGTACAAGACGGGTACACACGTACCTTACTTATCTACACTAGACGGGTGCCCAGAAACCTTATTTATCTACACAAGACGGGTACCCAAAAACCGTAATTATCGACACAAGACAGCACACAGAAACCTTATTTATCTACAGAAAACGGGTACACAGAAACCTTATTTATCTACACAAGACGGGTACACAGAAACCTTATTTATCTACACAAGACAGGTACCCAAAAACCGTAATTATCGACACAAGACGGCACACAGAAACCTTATTTATCTACAGAAAACGGGTACACAGAAACATTATTTATCTACACAAGACGGGTACCCAAAAACCTTAATTATCGACACAAGACGGGCACTCAGAAACCTTATTTGTCTACAGAAAACGGGTACACAGAAACCTTATTTATTTACAGAAAACGGGTACACAGAAACCTTATTTATTTACAGAAAACGGGTACACAGAAACCTTATTTATCTACAGAAAACGGGTACACAGAAACCTTATTTATTTACAGAAAACGGGTACACAGAAACCTTATTTATTTACAGAAAACGGGTACACAGAAACCTTATTTATTTACAGAAAACGGGTACACAGAAACCTTATTTATCTGCAGAAAACGGGTAGACAGAAACCTTATTTATCTACAGAAAACGGGTACACAGAAACATTATTTATCTACAGAAAACGGGTAGACAGAAACCTTATTTATCTACAGAAAACGGGTAGACAGAAACCTTATTTATCGACAGAAAACGGGTAGACAGAAACCTTATTTATCTACAGAAAACGGGTACACAAAAACCTTATTTATCTACAGAAAACGGGTACACAGAAACCTTATTTATCTACAGAAAACGGTACACAGAAACCTTATTTATCTACACTAGACGGGTGCCCAGAAACCTTATTTATCTACACTAGACGGGTGACCATAAACCTTATTTATCTACACTAGACGGGTGACCATAAACCTTATTTATCTACACTAGACGAGTGACCATAAACCTTATTTATCTACACTAGACGGGTACACATAAACCTTATTTATCTACACTAGACGGGTGCCCAGAAACCTTATTTATGTACACTAGACGGGTGACCATAAACCTTATTTATCTACACTAGACGGGTGACCATAAACCTTATTTATCTACACTAGACGGGTGCCCAGAAACCTTATTTATCTACACTAGACGGGTGCCCAGAAACCTTATTTATCTACACTAGACGGGTTCACATAAACCTTATTTATCTACACTAGACGGGTGCCCAGAAACCTTATTTATCTACACAAGCAACAACACATGGAGTCCACGGCTTCAACGTTATGAAGAAGGTCCCACTTTTCTGGAGTGGACTCTTTCTGCCAGGAAAACATGGATCCATCACTGGCAACTAGGAAGCAGCATACACAGAACATGCAACGGAAGCATCATTCTTCTCCAGCTAAGAAAAAAATTCAAACAACATCCCCTCCATCAAGAATATCACCTTGACCTTCTTTATATTCGCCAACAGTCTAGTTCTGGAACATTTTCTAGAACATGGATAAACAGTGACTAGTGGAACGTACTGTACTGTGCTTAAATGTATAAAGTAGGAAAAAAGTAGAACAGCTTTATTATTTAACGATTACATAGTTGTGACGTTTCGGCGTGAGCCTTTATCAAACAAAAACAAACAGAACGTAGAATCAGAGAGAGAAGAGATAAAGTACAGCTTCACATGAACTTGATGTTAACAAAACAACAAAAACATTTTTTTAAATAATGAAAAATTACAAATGACTGATCACAGATTCTGGAACAGCACGAAACCAACATCGTATTTATGTCGAGGGAAGCACAAACAAAATGCACCGGTTGCTATGTAAACAAAGCGTTCGTTCTGAAATGTGCAAAATTGTGCATGGTTGAGTGTAGAAAATGTTCACAGACAAGGATGCGCATAGAAGGAGCGGAGAATTATTCCAAGAACAGTGATGACTGGAGAGCCCCTATCCATGGCCGGTGCTCTTAAAGGAGTGAAAGGCGATGATGATGATGATGATAATGATGATGGTGATGATGATGATGATGATGATGATGATGGTAGTGAATGGATGGGGATTTATGATGTTTGACAGTAGATGATAGTAGGGAAGGGATGGCAATCTATTTAGGAGAAGGTGAAATGAATGATTATGATTGTGGTAGAGGAATAGTAATGTGATGATGTGTGAGGGTACTAAACTATGTTGCAACAAGTGAGAATGAGCAAGATCGTGGACGATTATGTGTAGCTGAATAACGAGTTCAAACTATGCAGTTCCAGTGTCCCATAGTCCTGAATGTAGCGGTTCTCAAGGGCTTGTGTCATCTACGTGACATTGTTTGATGGCAGTTACCAGAAAATCAGATTTGCCTCTGTGGTTGGGGCCATTTAAATGATAGGGGACTGGTTTCGAAGCATGCTGAGTGATATCGTACAGATGTTTCTGTATGCTGTCACCTAATCTAAGGCCAGTTTCAGCAATATAAGTTATCCTGCATCTTTTGCATACGATGACATATATTACATATATTTATACAGCCACTTAAAGCAGAACCTTCCATATGTTGGAAACAGAAAATGTAACCGCCCTCGCTGTGTTACAGGTCCTGTAGTTTGGGAAACAAAAACAATCACTTTTCCTATAACTATCCTGACTCTCCATGAGGGATTCACATGCGAATCCCGCAATGTAATATATGTTATCCTATGCAAAAGATGCAGGATAACTTATATTGCTGAAATTGGCCTTAGACTAGGGGACCGCATACAGAAACATCTGTACGATATCACCCAGCATGCTTCGAAACCAGTCCCAAATCATTTAAATGGCCCCAACCACAGAGGCAAATCTGATTTTCTGGTAACTGCCATCAAACAATGTCACGCAGATGACACAAGCCCTTGAGAACCGCTACATTCAGGACTATGGGACACTGGAACTACATGGTTTGAACTCGTTATTCAGCTACATATATCTTGCACGATCTTACTCATTCTCACTTGTTGCACATAGTTTAGTACCCTCACACACCATCACATTACTATTCCTCTACCAGAATCATAATCATTCATTTCACCTTCTCCTAAATAGGTTGCCATCCCTTTCCTACTATCATCTACTGTCAAACATCACAAATCACTATCCATTCATCATCATCATCATCATCATCATCATCATCATCATCATCCACTTTCACTCCCTTAAGAGCACCGGCCATAGATAGGGGCTCTCCAGTCATCACTGTTCTTGGAATAATTCTCTGCTCCTTCTATGCGCATCCTTGTCTGTGAACATTTTCTACACTCAACCATGCACAATTTTGCACATTTCAGAACGAACGCTTTGTTTACATAGCAACCGGTGCATTTTGTTTGTGCTCCCCTCGACATTAAGACGATGTTGGTTTCGTGCTGTTCCAGAATCTGTGATCAGTCATTTGTAATTTTTCATTAATTTTTATATATTTTTTATTGTTTTGTTAACATGAAGTTCATGTGAAGCTGTACTTTATCTCCTCTCTCTGATTCTTCGTTCTGTTTGTTTTTGTTTGATAAAGGCTCACGCCGAAACGTCACAACTATGTAATCGTTAAATAATAAAGCTGTTCCTAGTTTTTTTCCTAGTTTACACATGTTGGTATCACAGCTTTACTGTAGTGCTTTGCTCATAGTCGTGTACCTATACACTAATTATTGTCTGTACTGTGCTTAGAGAGAGACTAAGGCCAGCAGTTTGTAGCTTTAGTATAATAGTGAGGTCAAGGACATACTTGCTGCATAATAACAATTTATGTCTTCATTCATTATGACAGTGTATGTCCTCATTCATTACGACAGTTTATATCCTTAGTCATTATGACAGTGTATATCCTCATTCATCGTGACAGTGTATGTCCTCATTCATTGTGACAGTGTATGTTCCCGTTCATTATGACAGTGAATATCCTCATTCATTATGACAGTGTATGAACTCATTCATCATGACAATGTATGTCCTTGTTCATCATGATAATGTATGTTCTCATCCTGCGGCTGTCACGGTGAATGCATTACAACAGCTGGGGTTTGAACATATGCCGCACCCTCCGCACATCCCTGCTCTGCCGACTGGCGATTATCACGTCCTCGGTGCACTGAAAGTTGCTCTAGGCCGTCGCTGGTTGACCTCTGACGATGAGGTCAAGGGAGCTGAACTTACCCGGATTCAGGATTAGCCGAAAAGCTGCTTCTCGCCAGGAATGAAGAAGTTATTTGAAGGATGCAGGAAGTGCATCGACCCACGGAGGGACTCTATGGAAAAATGATATACCCGTCATGTTCATTTTCTCGGAGTTTCCGATATCAAAGTGTACGTTGTCTTTCCTTGTTTTGTTCTGTCGGTTAGTTTGAATATCTGTCATCAGAATCTCTGCCCGCACTGCTCCACAATGTATCTTGTATTACATTCAGTGACGTCCCTTTTAGCTCCTTTGTCTTGTGTCTATCATTTCAGTCAGTGACGTCCCTTTTAGCTCCTTTTTCTTGTGTCTGTCATTTCAATCAGTGACGTCCCTGTAGGTCTTTTATCTTGCTTCTTTCATCTCAGTCAGTGAGTCTCCTTTAACTCTTTATCTTGTTTCTGTCATTTCCATCAGTGACGTTAGCTTCAGGTACTTTATCTTGTTTCTATCATCTCAGTCAGTGACGTCCCTTTAGCTCTTTTATCTTTTTTCTGTCATTTTAGTCAGTGACGTCTTGTAACTCTTTTATCCTTTATCTATAATCTCAGTCACTGTCGTCTGTCGGCTCATGTCCCATATGTCCCGTATCATATTTTCATCCCAGGGCCTTCTTCTCCCGTATCTGTCACTTATCTCAATATTTTCTCGACATCATTTGATGTGTCCAGTTTCCTGTCAAGTTCTCTCAAGACTTGACACTTTTTACAGCAAAAAAAACAGACTGCTGAGCAGATGTAAAGATAGATAGATTAGATAGGTAGGTAGATAGGTAGGTAGATAGGTAGGTAGATAGGTAGGTAGATAGGTAGGTAGATAGGTAGGTAGATAGGTAGGTAGGTAGGTTAGGTAGATAGGTAGGTAGGTAGGTTAGGTAGATAGGTATGTAGGTAGATAGGTAGGTAGGTAGGTTAGGTAGATAGGTAGGTAGGTAGGTTAGGTAGATAGGTAGGTAGGTAGGTTAGGTAGATAGGTAGGTAGGTAGACAGGTAGGTAGGTAGATAGGTAGGTAGGTAGATATGTAGGTAGGTAGGTAGATAGGTAGGTAGGTAGGTTAGGTAGATAGGTAGGTAGGTAGATAGGTAGGTAGGTAGGTTAGGTAGATAGGTAGGTAGATAGGTTAGGTAGATAGGTAGGTAGATAGGTAGGTAGATAGGTAGGTTAGGTAGATAGGTAGGTAGGTAGATAGGTAGGTAGGTAGGTAGGTAGATAGGTAGGTAGGTAGGTAGATAGGTAGGTAGGTAGGTTAGGTAGATAGGTAGGTAGGTAGGTTAGGTAGATAGGTAGGTAGGTTAGGTAGATAGGTAGGTAGATAGGTAGGTAGGTAGGTTAGATAGATAAGTAGGTAGGTAGGTTAGGTAGATAGGTAGGTAGGTAGGTTAGGTAGATAGGTAGGTAGGTAGGTTAGGTAGATAGGTAGGTAGGTAGGTTAGGTAGATAGGTAGGTAGGTAGATAGGTAGGTAGGTAGGTAGATAGGTAGGTAGGTAGGTTAGGTAGATAGGTAGGTAGATAGGTAGGTAGATAGGTAGGTAGATAGGTAGGTAGGTAGGTTAGGTAGATAGGTAGGTAGGTAGGTTAGGTAGATAGGTAGGTAGATAGGTAGGTAGATAGGTAGGTAGGTAGGTTAGGTAGATAGGTAGGTAGGTAGGTTAGGTAGATAGGTAGGTAGGTAGATAGGTAGGTAGGTTAGGTAGATAGGTAGGTAGGTAGATAGGTTAGGTAGATAGGTAGGTAGGTAAGTAGGTAAGTAGGTTAGGTAGATAGGTAGGTAGGTAGGTTAGGTAGATAGGTAGGTAGGTAGGTTAGGTAGATAGGTAGGTAGGTAGGTTAGGTAGATAGGTAGGTAGGTAGGTTAGGTATTTCAATGATCACTTCGTGCAACAACTGTGTTGTGCTGAGATCTTGAACTAAATATCTTAATTCTTAGGACTTCAGTGGTTGAGAAGTTTGCACTAGACATTACAAGTGCGAATACACGCACAAAGAGAATTTGGAACTGATTAGAAAAGATCTGCTTTTTTGTTAGCTTATTTATTTAGTTATCTGTATCTTAAGGTAGAAGGTAACCCTGTTTTGCCATGGGAGCATCTGGAGGACACGATGTTAGTGCCCATATTTTCCTTGACCTGTCGCCACACTAGAGGGTGATGTGGTCAGCATCAAGCCTGGCCGCCTTTCCTTCCATAGTCCCAAAGAAGTCAGGTACCCATTTCTACAGTTGGTTGACTGGGAAACCTCCGCCAGGATTCGAACCACCGACATCAGCCACGAGAGGCTAGTGAACTAACCATAACGTGATTCAGACGTACTCCACTCATTCATTCATTCATTTGCATATCCCTTGCGGAACTTTGCCTTCCAAACAGCACTCCTGTAGGCCTCTCGGTTGTGAGCAAGATGGCCTACCACTGCAGCATCCATTTGCAAATCGTCAACGATGTCTTGCAGCCATCTTCGTTTTGGTCTTCTTCTTTTTCTTTTTCCCATTATGTATCCTTCCAATAGGTCTTCTCTAAATTATCATGACGTTTAATGTGTCCAAAATATTTAAGTTTTCTCTCTTTAATCCTCTTTACTAGCCAGCCTTCTTCAATATCAAGCTCTTGTAGTATAGATATATTTGTTCTTTTTTGTGTCCACGATATTTAGAGAACTCTTCTGTAGCATTTACATTCAAAGGTATTTATGTGTTTCTCAGCTGTTTTGTTAAGTGTCCAGGTCTCACAGGCATATCTTGCGATGGGAAAGATGCACGCCCTTAAAAATCTTATTTTTGTTGTTCTGTCTGTTCGTCTCCACAGATTCTTTAGTTGTTTTATTTTCTGAAGAGCGATAGATGTCCTCCTTTTAATTTCCCTCATTGTATCTCCATTATTAGTTGGTAGTGATCAAAAACGTACTCCAGATATTACTTATCTAACATGGGTCTGGTGGACCCATCTCTACATATTACTTGTCTAACATAGGTCTGCTGGACCCATCTCTAGATATTACTTATCTAACATAGGTCTGCTGGACCCATCTCTACATATTACTTATCTAACATAGGTCTGCTGGACCCATCTCTACATATTACTTATCTAACATAGGTCTGCTGGACCCATCTCTACATATTACTTATCTAACATAGGTCTGCTGGACCCATCTCTACATATTACTTATCTAACATAGGTCTGCTGGACCCATCTCTAGATATTACTTATCTAACATAGGTCTGCTGGACCCATCTCTACATATTACTTGTCTAACATAGGTCTGCTGGACCCATCTCTACATATTACTTGTCTAACATAGGTCTGCTGGACCCATCTCTAGATATTACTTATCTAACATAGGTCTGCTGGACCCATCTCTAGATAATACTTATCTAACATAGGTCTGCTGGACCCATCTCTAGATAATACTTATCTAACATAGGTCTGCTGGACCCATCTCTAGATAATACTTATCTAACATAGGTCTGCTGGACCCATCTCTAGATAATACTTATATAACATAGGTCTGCTGGACCCATCTCTAGATAATACTTATATAACATAGGTCTGCTGGACCCATCTCTAGATATTACTTATATAACATAGGTCTGCTGGACCCATCTCTAGATAATACTTATATAACATAGGTCTGCTTTACCCATCTCTAGATAATACTTATATAACATAGGTCTGCTGGACCCATCTCTAGATATTACTTATATAACATAGGTCTGCTGGACCCATCTCTAGATAATACTTATATAACATAGGTCTGCTGGACCCATCTCTAGATAATACTTATATAACATAGGTCTGCTGGACCCATCTCTAGATAATACTTATCTAACATAGGTCTGCTGGACCCGCCTCTAGATAATACTTATCTAACATAGGTCTGCTGGACCCATGTGTTCGCCCCCACTATCTTGACGTATGATCTAAAAACAAGTCACTGACAAATGCCAGTTATCAGGAACCGCCAGGAAAGCTAGGGGGACATCACTCCAGCCAGGACACCCATCTGGGACGATCAATTTTTAATTCGTTTTTTAAGACTGGCCAGGAAAGGCCCCGGGTAAATATGGGCCCATCAATCAAGAAAATGGCGGCGACTTCAAGTGAAAACAGTACATCAGGGACAGGAGAAAGAGAATTACTAGTCTGATTTCGCTCTTGTTTTGTTTTTTGTTTTTCGTTTTTTTAATACAAGACCAGACTACTTCAAAGTAATGAACAGAGTATACTTAACAGCGACTACACGAGGAGAAAAACACAAGAGTATAGTTAAGAGCAATACGTGAGGAGGAAAACACACATTACAGTGAATAGTTACTACATGAGAAAAAAACACAGTATAGTTAAGAGCAAATACATGAAGAGGAAAATATACAGTATAGTTAATAGCTACTACATGAGGAGAAAAATATACAGTGTAGTTAATAGCAAATAAATAAGGATGAAAGAATATACAGTATGGTTAACAAAAGAATACAAAAGGGCAAAGAAATACAGTACAGCTAACAGCTACTACATGAGTATATAACATTGAAGTTTGTGAATCAAATGTTTGTGAATAGTTCCATGATATAGAATTGAAGCTTAAAGATGCTCTTTGATTTACACATCCCAGGTTTCACAAAACATTACCCTTCACTAAATCAAATCCGATGAAATGTTCTCTACATAATTCTTTTAATTCTGACAAATAAGTTCAAGATGTATTGTCGACTACGTCACTTGGATTGAAACACTTAATCATTTGTTCACAATATCAAACTCTATCATATTCTACATGCAGCATTTCTCAGTTTCTCCAATTCACAATATTCTACACTTGATAAGAGAACATTTCCTATCTCAGAATTATATCACATCTGCAACACGTAATCAACTAGTTTCTCATCTAAAATCACTGTACTCAAAGTTTCACAAGTGTCAATTCTTCTTAATCACTTGAATCACTTGAAAACCATCTTCCGTCTAACACTACTTCTGAATTTATATCGTCTCGTCCTCTTTCTTCTCTTGTCTGTCTTCTGATTTCTTCTGACGGTCTTCCTCTACCGTCTCTCAATCGCAGTGTACTAACGAGCAAAGTCTACTTGCCTCTTCTCAGGACTTCTGTTCTTATCTCTCATCTGATGGCTTCTCGCGTATTCTGATCGGACCTTCTTTCTTCACTCTTGACTGTCCACGTGCACTGACCATCCTCCTTGTAGTTCTGGTCAGTCGTTACTTGCCGGACCGACGGTGTTCTGACGATCTACCTCTCCTGTCTCCTCTCTCTTCTATTTCCGTATTTCTTCGTTCTAGATTGTCTGTTCCTGTTTTTCTTACCTGTCTCTCCGCTCGCCTTTTTATCTTCAAGTCCAGCTTGATGGATTAACCAATTAGTATTTTGGCTCCACCCTTCAGATGTCCACTGGTTCCCATGACCGTTCTGATTGTCCATCATTCAAACTGCCGCGTGACTTATATGTCGTAAGTCAATTGTCCAATAGGCCACGCCTCTAAATATTTAATTGGTCAGATGGCCGAGTTGGTCACTCCTTTATTTAAAAACCGTGTGCAATCGCGTCCTAACGCGTGTCAGTCTGTGTCAGTTTCGTCTATATAAGTGCTATTTACCTAAGTCATTATCTTGCTCTTTCATGTCGGAGGTTTTATTGTGTCCTTGTTTTTCATTGCGTCTGCCTTTTCTATTCGTCTTTTCTATTGGTTATACGTGTCAACCGCTTTGTTATCACTGGACCATCCTACTTTCTAGCGTCCTACATTTGTATTGCCTGTATCTCAGCGTCACTGAGTCTCGTCTTTTCTATTAATTGTTTCCATTGTTTACTTTTGTCGCATCTTGTTCTAGTGTCATGGAAGTTCTATACCTTTCTCTTCCTTTTTCTACCTACTTTTCTCTGTCGCTATTCGATGTTACTATTTTGTTTACAGTACATTTATATAATCATATTCATTAATAATAATAATAATAATAATAATAGTCATTACTTACAAGGCCATGCTACAAGTAGAGAAACATACAGTATAGTTAATAGCAATACGTGAGGAGGAAAACACACATTACAGTGAATAGTTACTACATGAGAAAAAAACACAGTATAGTTAAGAGCAAATACATGAAGAGGAAAATATACAGTATAGTTAATAGCTACTACATGAGGAGAAAAATATACAGTGTAGTTAATAGCAAATAAATAAGGATGAAAGAATATACAGTATGGTTAACAAAAGAATACAAAAGGGCAAAGAAATACAGTACAGCTAACAGCTACTACATGAGTATATAACATTGAAGTTTGTGAATCAAATGTTTGTGAATAGTTCCATGATATAGAATTGAAGCTTAAAGATGCTCTTTGATTTACACATCCCAGGTTTCACAAAACATTACCCTTCACTAAATCAAATCCGATGAAATGTTCTCTACATAATTCTTTTAATTCTGACAAATAAGTTCAAGATGTATTGTCGACTACGTCACTTGGATTGAAACACTTAATCATTTGTTCACAATATCAAACTCTATCATATTCTACATGCAGCATTTCTCAGTTTCTCCAATTCACAATATTCTACACTTGATAAGAGAACATTTCCTATCTCAGAATTATATCACATCTGCAACACGTAATCAACTAGTTTCTCATCTAAAATCACTGTACTCAAAGTTTCACAAGTGTCAATTCTTCTTAATCACTTGAATCACTTGAAAACCATCTTCCGTCTAACACTACTTCTGAATTTATATCGTCTCGTCCTCTTTCTTCTCTTGTCTGTCTTCTGATTTCTTCTGACGGTCTTCCTCTACCGTCTCTCAATCGCAGTGTACTAACGAGCAAAGTCTACTTGCCTCTTCTCAGGACTTCTGTTCTTATCTCTCATCTGATGGCTTCTCGCGTATTCTGATCGGACCTTCTTTCTTCACTCTTGACTGTCCACGTGCACTGACCATCCTCCTTGTAGTTCTGGTCAGTCGTTACTTGCCGGACCGACGGTGTTCTGACGATCTACCTCTCCTGTCTCCTCTCTCTTCTATTTCCGTATTTCTTCGTTCTAGATTGTCTGTTCCTGTTTTTCTTACCTGTCTCTCCGCTCGCCTTTTTATCTTCAAGTCCAGCTTGATGGATTAACCAATTAGTATTTTGGCTCCACCCTTCAGATGTCCACTGGTTCCCATGACCGTTCTGATTGTCCATCATTCAAACTGCCGCGTGACTTATATGTCGTAAGTCAATTGTCCAATAGGCCACGCCTCTAAATATTTAATTGGTCAGATGGCCGAGTTGGTCACTCCTTTATTTAAAAACCGTGTGCAATCGCGTCCTAACGCGTGTCAGTCTGTGTCAGTTTCGTCTATATAAGTGCTATTTACCTAAGTCATTATCTTGCTCTTTCATGTCGGAGGTTTTATTGTGTCCTTGTTTTTCATTGCGTCTGCCTTTTCTATTCGTCTTTTCTATTGGTTATACGTGTCAACCGCTTTGTTATCACTGGACCATCCTACTTTCTAGCGTCCTACATTTGTATTGCCTGTATCTCAGCGTCACTGAGTCTCGTCTTTTTCTATTAATTGTTTCCATTGTTTACTTTTGTCGCATCTTGTTCTAGTGTCATGGAAGTTCTATACCTTTCTCTTCCTTTTTCTACCTACTTTTCTCTGTCGCTATTCGATGTTACTATTTTGTTTACAGTACATTTATATAATCATATTCATTAATAATAATAATAATAATAATAATAATAGTCATTACTTACAAGGCCATGCTACAAGTAGAGAAACATACAGTATAGTTAATATCAACTACATGAGGGGAAAACATATAGTTTAGTTAATATCAGAATACACGAGGACAGGAACAAGCAGTATAGTTAACAGATACTCATTTGCAGTCATTTGCATGTCCCTTGTGGAACTTTGCCTCCCTAACAGCACTCCTGTAGGTCTCTCGGTTGTAAGCAAGATGGCCTGCTGATGATGCATCCGTTTGCAGATCATCAACGATGTCTTGCAGCCATCTTCGCCTTGATCTTCCTCTCTTTTTCCCATTATGTGCCCTTCCAAGGCGGTCTTCTCTAGATTATCATGATATTTAATGTGTCCAAAGTATTTAAGTTTTCTTTGTTTAATCCTGGTTACTAGCCAGCCTTCTTCAATATTAAGTTCTTGTAGTATGGATATATTTGTTCTTTTTGTGTCCATGATATTTGAAGAACTCTTCTGTAGCATTTACATGTGTTTCTCAGCTGTTATGTTAAGTGTCCAGATCTCACATGCATATGTTGCGATGGGAAAGATGCATGCCCTTAAAATTCTTATTTTTATAGTTCTGTCTGTTCCTCTCCACAGCTTCTTTAGTTATTTTACTATTTGAAGAGCGATAGATGTCCTCCTTTTAATTTCACGCATTGTATCTCCATTATTAGTTAGAAATGATCAAAGACATTCAAAACTCTCCACTTCTTCCAATTGTTCCTCATTGGTACATATTTCAGCTGCCTTGTTTGTTTTGTCAGTTGTCATCAATTTAGTTTTCTTCGCATTAAGATAGAGGTTTTGTTCTTCGCTGTTCTTACGGACTGACATAATTAGTTTTTTCCATTCCTTTTTGTGTTGTGGACAGTAATATTGTGCCATCAGCATATCTAATCTCTGGTATTTCAGAACCTCCAATTCTTATGGCATCGTAATATTCTTTGTCCACATCTTCTCTAACATTCCTCATTATATTTTCAGTATACAAGTTAAATAAGTAAGGTGACAATATGCACCCCTGACGGACCCCTTGTTTTATGTCAAACCAAGTTGTTGTTTCACCAGTTATTCTTACTGCTGCCTGTTGGTGTAGATACAGCAGTAATATTAATTGTATCAAATATGTTGAAAATCCCATTTTCCCATTATTTCCCAAAGTTTCTGGTGTTGTCTTGGAACTTAGGGGTTAACACCGTAACCCTTATAAACCTTAATGTCATGGCAGCGAGGATATAGCAGGTCACCAAAATAAACTAAGCGGGGATATAGCAGGTCACCAAAATAAACTAAGCGGGGATATAGCAGGTCACCAAAATAAACTAAGCGGGGATATAGCAGGTCACCAAAATAAACTAAGCGGGGATATAGCAGGTCACCAAAATAAACTAAGCGGGGATATAGCAGGTCACCAAAATAAACTAAGCAGGGATATAGCAGGTCACCAAAATAAACTAAGCGGGGATATAGCAGGTCACCAAAATAAACTAAGCAGGGATATAGCAGGTCACCAAAATAAACTAAGTGGGGATATAGCAGGTCACCAAAATAAACTAAGCGGGGATATAGCAGGTCACCAAAATAAACTAAGTGGGGATATAGCAGGTCACCAAAATAAACTAAGCGGGGATATAGCAGGTCACCAAAATAAACTAAGTAGAATCAAAACAACACGGAGAAGCAAACTCTGAGAGATCTTCTCCTCATTCTCTGGCGAGTGAAGTTTGCACTTTTTCAGATCCTCATTCATTCATTTGCATGTCCTTTGTGGAACTTTACCTTCCTAAAAGTTCTCCTGTAGGCCTCTCGGTTGTGAGCAAGATGGCCTGCTGCTGATGCATCCATTTGCATATCATCAACGATGTCTTGCAACAATCTTCGTCTTGGTCTTCCTCTCTTTCTTTTCCCTATTATGTACCCTTCCAAGACAGTCTTCTCTAGATTATCATGACGTTTAATGTGTCCAAAATATTTCAGTTTTCTCTCTTTAATCCTCTTTACTAGCCAGCCTTCTTCAATATCAAGCTCTTGAAGTATAGATATATTTGTTCTTTTTTGTGTCCATGATGATTTGAAGAACTCTTCTGTAGCATTTACATTCAAAGGCATTTATGTGTTTCTCAGCTGTTTTGTTAAGTGTCCAGATCTCACAGACATATATTGCGATGGGAAAGATGCATGCCCTTAAAAAATCTTATTTTTGTAGTTCTGTCTGTTCCTCTCCTCAGATTCTTCAGATCCTCACGTGTTCGTTTATAACCCCCCCCCCTCCGCCTCTCCACTCACCGCTTTCTCAAAACTCCAAAAGTAACCCAGATTTTGTAAAAGTAACACTTTCACTAATCGTGGCGGCGCGCTGTTGATCAAGGAGACCGACTAACCATTCATATGCTTCCTCATTGCTCGCCTGACCAGCCCGCTAGAAGTAATTCCAGTAACCTACGCTAACAACCGAAGCAAAAGTTTAATCTCAAATAAAATAAACAAACCAAAAAAAAAAAACCACCAAAGTTAACCACTCTGACTTGGCAACCCTGTCAACTAGAGAGTCTAATAGTCACCGACCCATCTCTAGAACAATGTCGCATTCACCGAGCGGTTCAAACCGGATAAACAGAAAAACCAGACCTCCAAATCACATCGACGGAACAATAAAGAAAACGCGTACACATGTACACAAACATTAGCGACCGTGTACTACTCGATGCATGCTATGTACGCCTGCAAGAAACCACTGTACCCGAGCACTCACTCAAGTCTATAGGGACAAAGCCCCCTCGGGCTCTTAAAATGTTGACACGTCGTCTTTAGATGATTGCTCCAGGACCTTCGGCTTAATGGGTGCCAGTACTTACCCGGGTCTTGCGGCATCCGACCAAATACGACGGTCTGAGGTTACACGGTGTGAGTCCAAACGGAGCCATTAAAGTTCAGGCGGCCTTGCATCTTCTTTACTTTTTGTTTTCCTTTTTTTTTTCTTACAAAAATTTCTCTTACTCATATTATTTACATTCATCTACTCTTCGGTCTGTCTGATTGTCTGTCTGTTTGTCTGTCTTTCTATTTATCAGTTTCTCTGTCGGTCTGCCTGCCTGTCTGTCTCTCTGTCTGCATGCATATCTGTCTGTCTATCTGTCGGTCTTCCTGACTGTGTCTCTGTTTATCTATCTGTCGGTCTTCCTGATTGTCTGTTTATATATCTGCCGGTCTTCCTGATTGTCTGTTTATCTATCTGTCGGTCTTCCTGACTATGTGTCTGTTTATCTATCTGTCGGTCTTCCTGACTGTCTGTTTATCTATCTGTCGGTCTTCCTGACTGTGTGTCTGTTTATCTATCTGTCGGTCTTCCTGACTGTGTGTCTGTTTATCTATCTGTCGGTCTTCCTGACTGTGTGTCTGTTTATCTATCTGTCGGTCTTCCTGACTGTGTCTCTGTTTATCTATCTGTCGGTCTTCCTGAATCTCTGTTTATCTATCTGTCGGTCTTCCTGACTGTGTCTCTGTTTATCTATCTGTCGGTCTTCCTGACTGTCTGTTTATCTCTCTGTCGGTCTTCCTGACTGTGTCTCTGTTTATCTATCTGTCGGTCTTCCTGACTGTCTGTTTATCTATCTGTCGGTCTTCCTGATTGTCTGTTTATCTATCTGTCGGTCTTCCTGAATCTCTGTTTATCTATCTGTCGGTCTTCCTGAATCTCTGTTTATCTATCTGTCGGTCTTCCTGACTGTGTCTCTGTTTATCTATCTGTCGGTCTTCCTGACTGTCTGTTTATCTATCTGTCGGTCTTCCTGACTGTCTGTTTATCTATCTGTCGGTCTTCCTGACTGTGTCTCTGTTTATCTATCTGTCGGTCTTCCTGACTGTGTCTCTGTTTATCTATCAGTCGGTCTTCCTGACTGTCTGTTTATCTATCTGTCGGTCTTCCTGATTGTGTGTCTGTTTATCTATCTGTCGGTCTTCCTGACTGTGTGTCTGTTTATCTATCTGTCGGTCTTCCTGACTGTCTGTTTATCTATCAGTCGGTCTTCCTGACTGTCTGTTTATCTATCTGTCGGTCTTCCTGACTGTCTGTTTATCTATCTGTCGGTCTTCCTGACTGTCTGTTTATCTATCTGTCGGTCTTCCTGATTGTCTGTTTATCTATCTGTCGGTCTTCCTGATTGTCTGTTTATCTATCTGTCGGTCTTCCTGACTGTCTGTTTATCTATCTGTCGGTCTTCCTGACTGTCTGTTTATCTATCTGTCGGTCTTCCTGATTGTCTGTTTATATATCTGTCGGTCTTCCTGATTGTCTGTTTATCTATCTGTCGGTCTTCCTGACTGTCTGTTTATCTATCTGTCGGTCTTCCTGACTGTCTGTTTATCTATCTGTCGGTCTTCCTGACTGTGTGTCTGTTTATCTATCTGTCGGTCTTCCTGATTGTCTGTTTATCTATCTGTCGGTCTTCCTGATTGTGTGTCTGTTTATCTATCTGTCGGTCTTCCTGATTGTCTGTTTATCTATTTGTCGGTCTTCCTGAGTGTCTGTTTATCTATCTGTCGGTCTTCCTGATTGTCTGTCTGTCTAACCGTCAGCCCGGTCATGAGTCCTTTCTGGCCATCTATATTTGCATAGCTTTCTATGTCTTTCACACTCTTGGTCTGTCTATCTATCAGCTTATGTGTGAGAAACGCGTTTGCCATTTCAAGTTATCTTTTTTGTCCATCAGAAAGTTGCAATGAAAGAAAAACACGAGGAAGAACAAAATGGATTATCTGGAAAAAAAAGATTCTTCTACTTAAGACCTGCTTCTTGCCTAACCCGACCTTAAATTCTCTTACAATAAATTCAAACAATCCACAGAATGCTACAAATTTTTAAAAAAACGGATATTGCGGGGGAAAATGTAACAAACATAGAGAGGGGAAACTGTAACAAACATAGAGAGGGGAAACTGTAACAAACATAGAGAGGGGAAACTGTAACAAACATAGAGAGGGGAAACTGTAACAAACATAAAGAGGTGAAAATGTAACAAACATAAAGAGGGGAAACTGTAACAAACATAAAGAGGGGAAAATGTAACAAACATAAAGAGGGGAAAATGTAGCAAACATAAAGAGGGGAAAATGTAACAAACATAAAGAGGGAAAATGTAACAAACATAAAGAGGGAAAATGCAGTCGGATTTATTAATATAGTTTCTGTGACGGGTACTTGGATACAATATTTGTGGACATCCCAATATTTCTAATACCGTACTTTGATTGGTCCAGTTCTGGCCATCCCAATATTTCTAATACTGTACTTTGATTGGTCCAGTTTTGGACATCCCAATGTTTCTAATACTGTACTTTGATTGGTCCAGTTTTGGACATCCCAATATTTCTAATACTGTACTTTGATTGGTTCGGTTTTGGACATTCCAATATTTCTAATACTGTACTTTGATTGGTCCAGTTCCGGCCATCCCAATATTTCTAATACTGTACTTTGAGTGGTCCAGTTCTAGACATCCCAATATTTCTAATACTGTACTTTGATTGGTCCAGTTCTAGACATCCCAATATTTCTAATACTGTACTTTGATTGGTCCAGTTCTAGACATCCCAATATTTCTAATACTGTACTTTGATTGGTCCAGTTTTGGACGTCCCAATATTTCTAATACTGTACATTGATTGGTCCAGTTCTGGACATTCCAATATTTCTAATACTGTACTTTGATTGGTCCAGTTCTGGACATTCCAATATTTCTAATACTGTACTTTGATTGGTCCAGTTCTGGACATCCCAATATTTCTAATACTGTACTTTGATTGGTCCAGTTCTGGACATCCCAATATTTCTAATACTGTACTTTGATTGGTCCAGTTCTGGACATCCCAATATTTCTAATACTGTACTTTGATTGGTCCAGTTCTGGACATCCCAATATTTCTAATACTGTACTTTGATTGGTCCAGTTCTGGACATCCCAATATTTCTAATACTGTACTTTGATTGGTCCAGTTCTGGACATCCCAATATTTCTAATACTTTGAGTGTCCCGGCTCTTCACGCTAATGGATATATTTGTTTGACCAACGAAAGCAACAATCCTGTAACCCCAGCAATTGTCCTTGCATTATCTGTGGATGAAGGTCAAGTCTGGCTTCACTTCCGTATTATACCACGCCCAGTCATAACAAAATATAATAAAATGAAGAGGACAATAACAACATGAACGTTGACCATCTGAAGACAAGAGTAATGAGCAATATATCTGGTCTATAGCTGACTAAAGTGATGTCAGTAATGAGGACGGACATGTCGAAGATAACGATCGAATTATCAGTGTGATGACGATAATAGCAAAGACACAAAATGATAGCGAAATTATTGATTCTGAAGATGAAAATCATGATTATGAGTAGCAGAAGTAGGACATGAAAGTGTGTGACAGTATTTGGTCAAGGATATCTAACTTTGATATAGCTCTGAATCAGTATCTCAGAGTTAGGCCCTTGATGGCTATATGTTTTGTAGAATCTTCTAGATTGTTTTGTCCGTAACTTCAAGTTCATTCTTTGCTCGTGAAAAGCGTGCTTTGTGGTCTGGACGTGAGACGAAATTTTAAACTCAGATAATTCGGAGTTTGATTGTGGAACGTGCATGCGGTGTAAGATAAAAGAGACAACGAATGCAGCAAAACTGGTTCTAGTAATACAGCTAGATAGAGGTGTATGGTTCTAGTGATACAGGTAGATAGAGGTGTATGGTTCTAGTAATACAGGTAGATAGAGGTGTATGGTTCTAGTAATACAGGTAGATAGAGGTGTATGGTTCTAGTAATACAGGTAGATAGAGGTGTATGGTTCTAGTAATACAGGTAGATAGAGGTGTATGGTAGAGTTTTACAAAGCGATAGAGGGAGTGAGAAAAGTGAGAAAAAGACACAAATAATGAAAAATATACAACATCCAATATTTCGGCGTGGGTCTTTTTCAAGGATTACATACAAAAACATACACAGCATATAATAACAAAAGAAGAAAAATGAACATGAAAAACTTAGTTTTGTTTGAAAAACTTTTTGTTGTGTTAGTGTCGTCTTGCTAGAAATGTTATTGTTCACGTTAGTGCAAGTTTGAAGAGTGTGGATAGATGAAAGTTACTTGATTCTCATGGCGTTAACTTAGTATTAGCTTAGTATTAGCTAGCTTAGTATTAGCTAGCTAGAAGCCCAGAATCTTATTCGTGATGGATTTCTGTATTGTTGGAGACATCACTTGATATATTTTATCTGCTCGATTAATCTTCATCATCATCGTGTTCCATGTAATAAACGGTTATGAGTGCTAAGATAATGCGGTCTTGATTGATAATCCTGTGTGCCAGTTTGTGAACGTCCTAGGGTTGTCCTGTGAAGAGTATGTCATTACAGGGATTGTTCGTCGTGTTGTTACTGCATATCTGCAACTTAGTCACACCACAGTGTGACACAGTCAACATATGTGTTTAGTGTCAGTACTCAGTACAACACAACTTAGTCACACCACAGTGTGACACAGTCAGCATATGTGTTTAGTGTCAGTACTCAGTACAACACAACTTAGTCACGCCACAGTGTGACACAGTCAAAATGTGACTCAGTACAATACACACTGTTTCAAGCGTACACACAACTGACACCAACTTGATCGTTGATGACTACCTACCATTCTTATAGTGTTTCAAGCGTACACATAACTGACACCAACTTGATCTTTGATGACTACCAACCATTCTTATAGTGTTTCAAGCGTACACATAACTGACACCAGCTTGATCTTTGATGACTACCTACCATTCTTATAGTGTTTCAAGCGTACACATAACTGACACCAACTTGATCGTTGATGACTACCAACCATTCTTATAGTGTTTCAAGCGTACACACAACTGACACCAGCTTGATCTTTGATGACTACCTACCATTCTTATAGTGTTTCAACCATACAACAAATGACATCAACTTGATCGCCGAAGACCACCTACCATTCTTATAGTGTTTCAACCATACAACAAATGACATCAACTTGATCGCCGAAGACCACCTACCATTCTTATAGTGTTTCAAGCATACAACAAATGACATCAACCTGATCGCCGAAGACCACCTACCATTGACCTTGTCTGCCACGGTCAGGTCGAGCAAATGATGCAGGACAACCACAAGAAGGCTAACTCCCTTCAGAAACGCCACAACCAACCTGGTGGCCCTACACCTCTCAAACATGGCTGGCACTTTTCTTCTGAACACTTCACAAAAGCATATATATCCACTGGCAGAATTCACACATCCAGAATGTATCCAGGAATTCGAAAATATCCACGATTGCTCGACATCATACTCGGTCGGCGAGAAACACAGATGACTGCGATGATGATAGGGTAGAAAAGAGCAGGTCTGGAGTCACCAGTAGCTGCTTGAGGTAAGTCCCGCTTTGTAACTCGCTGGTTTTTTTTAAATTCTAGTTCCAGGTCGCAGTTTTCTGTTAAAAACACACATATGATATATAGTGTCAGATATGTACATCTACACACATAGACATAGGCACATTGCACAGACCATACACATATACACACGTGTACTCATAAGTACATCACAGAAAATAAGGGAGAAAATCTTTAGTAAATTTTAAAAGGGAAGATGCCATTTCATTAGAGAAGAAGTAAATGTGAGCAATAATAGTAGTAACAGCGGTAGTAGTAGTAGTAGTAGTAGTAGTAATAGTAGTAGTAGTAGTAGTAGTAGTAGTAGTAGTAATAATAGTAGTAGTAGTAGTAGTAGTAGTAGAAGTAGTAGCAGTGCTCGTACCGGTAGCTGTGTTAGTAGTAATAACTGTTGTAGTATCTGCTGTAGTAGTTGTGTTTGTAGTAGTAGTAGTAGGAGTAGTAATAGTAATAGTAGTAGTAGTAGTAGTAGTAGTAGTAGTAGTAGTAGCAGTAGTAATTGTAGCAGCAGAGATAGTTTTACTGTAGTAGATTTACTAGTAACAATTAATGAAATAGTAGTTACAATGGTAATAGTATTAGTTATAGTAGTAGTGTATATTAGTAGTAAGAGTAGTGATAATAGTAAAAGTAACTGTACTAGGAGTAGTGGAAGTAGTATTTTTAGGGCAGTAGTAGTAATTTTGTACCAGTAATAGCTGTAATAAAAGTTAAAGTAACTGTAACGGTAGTAGTAGTAGTAGTAATAGTAGTAATAGTAGTAATAGCAATAATAGCAGTAGTAGTGGTAGTAGTAGTAATAGTAATAGCACTAGTGGTAGTAGAAGTAGTAGTAGTATTAGAAATAGCAGTAGTGGTAGTAGTAGTAGAGGTATTGGTGGTAGTAGTAGTAATGGCAGTTGTAGTGGTAGTAATAGTTGTAGTAATAATAATATTAGTAGTAGTAATAGTAGTAATAGTAATAATAATATTAGTAGTAGTAATAGTAGTAGTAGTAATAATAATATTAGTAATAGTAATAGTAGTAGTAGTAATAATAATATTAGTAGTAGTAATATTAGTAGTAGTAATAATAATATTAGTAGTAGTAATAGTAGTAGTAGTAATAATAATATTAGTAATAGTAATAGTAGTAGTAGTAATAATAATATTAGTAGTAGTAATATTAGTAGTAGTAATAATAATATTAGTAGTAGTAATAGTAGTAGTAGTAATAATATTAGTAGTAGTAATAGTAGTAGTAGTAATAATAATAATATTAGTAGTAGTAATAGTAGTAGTAGTAATAATAATATTAGTAGTAGTAATATTAGTAGTAGTAATAATAATATTAGTAGTAGTAATAGTAGTAGTAGTAATAATAATATTAGTAGTAGTAATAGTAGTAGTAGTAATAATAATATTAGTAGTAGTAATAGTAGTAGTAGTAATAATAATATTAGTAGTAGTAATAGTAGTAGTAGTAATAATAATATTAGTAGTAGTAATAACAGCAGTAGTGGTAATAATAGTAATAGCAGTAGTAGTGGTAGTATTAGTAGTAATAACAGTAGTAGCAGTAGTAACAATATGAGTCGTAGTAGTAATAGAAGTAACAGTAGTAGTAGTAGTATTGGTAGTAATAGTAGTAAAAGTAGTAAATATAGCAATAGTTGTAGTAATAGCAGTAATTGTAGTAATAGCAGCAGCTGTGGTAGCAGTATATGTAATAGCAGTAGTATTAGTAGTAGTAATAATAATAGTAGTAGTTATAGCAGCAGTAACAGTAGTAGTAGTATTTATACTAGTAGTAGTAGTAATAGTAATAGTAGTAGTAATATCAGCAGCAATAATAGTATTAGTAGCAGTAGTAATAGTGGTAGTAATAGTAATAGTAGCAGTAGTAGTAACAGCAGCAGCAGTATTAGTATATGTTGTATTAGTAGTAACAGTACTAACAGTAGTCGTATTAGCAGTTGTAGTAAAAGCAGTAATAGTATAGATAACAGTTGTAGCAGTAGTAATATCAGCAGTAATAGTAATATCAGCAGTAGAAGCAGCAGTAGTAGTAATAGTTGTAATAGTAGTACTAATAGTATTAGTAATAATGGTAGTAGTACCTGGAATAGTAGTAGTAGTAATAGTAGTTTAGTACTAATATCAGAAACAGAAGTAGTAGTAATAGTAATAGTAGTAGTAATAGCAGAAGCAGCTGCAGTAGTAGTAGTAGTAGTAGTAGTAGTAGTAGTAGTAGTAGTAGTAGTAGTAGTAGTAGTTGTGGTAGTAATAGCAGCAGCATTAATATTAGTGGCAGTAGTAATATTAGTAGTAGTAGTAGTATTAGTAATAGCAGCAGCAGCAGTAGTAGTAATGATAGTAATAATAGTAGTTTAATAATAGCATCAGCAGTAGTAGTAGTAGTAGTAACAGTAGTAGTAGTAGTAATATTAGTAATAGCAGCAGCAGTAGTTGTAGTAGTAGCCGTAGTAAGAGTATTAGTAATAGGAGTAGTAGCAATATTAGTAATAATAGCAGCAGCAGCAGCAGTAGTAGTAGTAGTAGTATTAGTAGTAGTAGTAGTAGTAGCAGCAGCAGTAGTAGTAGTAGTAGTAGTGGTGGTAGCAGCAGTAGTAATTGTAGTAGTAGTAGTAGTAGTAGTAGTGGTAGCAGCAGTAGTAATTGTAGTAGTAGTAGTAGTAGTAGTGGTAGCAGCAGTAGTAATTGTAGTAGTAGTAGTAGTAGTAGTAGTAGTGGTAGCAGCAGTAGTAATTGTAGTAGTAGTAGTGGTAGCAGCAGTAGTAATTGTAGTAGTAGAGGTAGTGGTAGTTGTATTAGTAGTAATTACTGTTGTAGTAGTTTTTGCAGTAAAACAGTACTAAGATGGACACCACAGGGGAACAGAAGTAAGGGTAGACCAAGAGAGACATGGTTAAGAACAACAGAAAGGATGTTGAGCAATAGAGGGCTCACCTGGGCAAGAGCGGAAGAAGAAGCAAAGGACAGACATTTGTGGAAAACCCTTGCGGAAGCCCCATGTGCCCTGGGCACTTAAGGTTCAGAGAAAGAGAGTTGTTGTAGTAGTAATTGTAATATTAGTAGTGTTAACAGTATTAGTGGTGATTGCAGTAGTAGTAATGTTAATAGTATTAGCAGTAAGTGTAACAGTAGTAATGTTATTATTCATTCATTCATTCATTTGCATGTCCCTTGCGGAACTTTGCCTCCCAAACAGCACTCCTGTAGGCCTCTCGGTTGTGAGCAAGATGGCCTGCTGCTGTTGCATCCATTTCCAGATCGTCAACGAAGTGTTATTAATATTAGTAGTAATTGTAATATTAGTAGTGTTAATAGTATTAGTAGTAGTAGTAGTAGTAGTATTAGTAGTAGTAGTAGTAGTAGTAGTAGTAGTAGTAGTAGTAGTGTTTAATAGTATTAATAATAATTGTAGTGGTAGTTGTGGTAGTTTGAGTGGTAGTAGTGTGAGGTATGCCTGTACATGGTGTACAGAAATTGCTACTTTTGACCAGCCTGTAAGAAGTAGTATTCTTCCCTCACGAGATGTCAGTCACTGATGACCTAATTTACTGTGGCACAAAAGAAAAGACGGACTGAAGAGAAATGAACAAGGTATTTTAGATTCTAATTAAATACTTTCTTTCTTCCGGGTCGAAACTGATGAAAAATAAACAATTTGTAGAATATCAGGTTTCCTGATTTTTAAACAATGATTTTGGGAGGATTACCCAAGGAACTGCACACTTGATATAAAATATTATTGTTGTAAATATACACATAATTGTTTTCTTTTAATTTCTTCTTTTTATCATCATCATCATCATCATCATCATCATCATCATCATCATCATCATCATCATCAGCAGCAGCAGCAGCAGCAGCAATATCATCATCATCAGCAGCATTATAATCGGCATCATCAACATCATCATGAGCAGCATCATTAGCATCATCAGAAGCATCAGCAGCAACAGCATCATCATCAGCAGATTATCAATAACACGATCATCATCAGCATTAGCATCAGGAGCAGCAGTATCATTATCATCATCAGCAGCAGTAGCAGAGTAGCATCATCATTATCACCAGTAGCATCATCGTCATCATCAGCATCATCATCATCATCATCATCATCATCAACAGCATCATCATCAGCAGCATCAACAGCATTATCATCATCAACAGCATCATCCTCTTCATCATCATCATCAACAGCAGCACCATTTTCATCATGATCTGCAGCGTCGTTATCATTAACATTTTGATAACAATAATAATAATGATAACACTAATAATAATGATGATAATAATATTAAAAATAATAATAATAATAATAATCTGTTACTATTTACACTTCTGATGCCATCATTATCATCAGTACTGTCACAACTTCTACTATTACAACTATTACTGTTACTATTACTATTACTACTACTATTACTACTATTACTGCTACTACTACTATTACTACTACTATTATTACTACTACTATTACCCCTACTACTATTACTACTACTGCTACTATTACTACTAGTGTTACTACTGTTATTACTGCTATTGCTGCTATTAAAACTATAGTACTACTTTTACTGCTACTATTACTACTATTACTACTACTACTGCTAATTTCTCTTATTATTTTCATAAACTTTTATATCACCAGAACTACATCAACTACAACCACAAGAACAGTAACATTATAAAATATAAACTGATCTGATTCGATGAAAGAGATAACATTATCACGTAATCCGGAGTTTGTTTGCTTCAGCACGTCACCGAAAAATAACGAAAAGATGAAAAAAAAAATAACAACTCTGTGAGCACGTGACATTAAGTTTGTGTTCTTGAGACTGACGTCATATAACTGTTGAGACAATCTACACAGTCCAGATTTTATCAAGACCGGCATACGAATGCTGAAACTTGCGTTTATTTATATGTCTGTGTGTGTGCTCACACATCCGTATGTGTTCTTGCAAATGTGTAACGAAATAAGTATGTCTATATGTGTCTGATGTAAATACAGACATGTAAACCCACACTTGAGAACGACAATTTTATAAACACATCCCACGGAAAGCCGGAGACAGAAACTATGTTACACTTGCAAGCAGACGCACTTGTCTGGAGACAGGCCAGAAAACGAATTCACATTTCCGAGTTTAGATCTGGACTTGGAGTTTTCAAGACATAAATAAATGTTTTCACACCCCAATTAACCTCGCTTGCTGAGTTGGAGCTCAGATTGAAGTTACTGATTGCCGGTGATCGCGGGAATGAAGCCTTCGCTCTCGTGAATGCTTGAAGATTGATGTGTCGCTCGGCTCAACGTTTCAGAAATGTGATGGCCCCCGCTGTTTGTTTGATAATCTACAAGATGTTTGCCTCAGAAAACTACGCCAGGGAAAGGGGGGGGGGGGGAAATATTCTGCTCCGGCCCGCGTATTTCAGATCTGAAAAGTTTCAATTTCAAGAGGATGTCCCGGGATTGTGAAGTTTAATGAATGAAATTAGTGATGACAGAACAGGTCTATTTTCTGAAATAAGTCCGATGTGTACAACCGGTTGAGGATTGTCTGAGAGTTCGCAAAACACTTGAAAGATTGAGAGGGTAAACTCAATCCAAATAATCAGCTCTGGGATGTTCTCTGGGAATGCATATTATTATTATTATTGTTATTGTTGTAGTTGTTGTTGTTGTTGTTATTATTATTATTTGAACATAGATGTCAAATGCAGACTCTCGCATTTTGTCAAACTTAAAAAAATTATCTGCCAGTTATTTTCTCATCATGGCCTGAAGCTGTCCTGGTGACTCTCTCCCCCCCCCCCCGTCCTCTTTTCTGAGTACAAATATGAATCTATGTCACCGAAACCAGTGACAGATTAATCATTACCCAGGGCCCTAGGCTAAGCGTAGTAAGGGCCCAGCCCTTCCGATCTATACCGTCAGTCTCCAGAATTATACAAGTATATGTATGGCCTGATTCCCCTCTAGTTATGGTCTCTACTATTACTTTATAACTTTGTATCACACAGACTAAACACAATCTGATACGTTCCTGTCTTTTGTGTAGCATAACCTACTAGTATAACATAACCTGCTAGTGTAATATTGCTTGCTAGTATAACACAACGTACTAGTATAACATAACCTACCAGTGTAACATAACGTACTAGTATAACATAACCTGCTAGTATAACAACCTGCTAGTATAACATAACCTGCTAGTATAACATAATATCTAATAAAGCATAACGTGCTAGTATAACATTACCTACTAGTATAACATAACATGCTAGTATAACATAACCTGCTAGTATAACATAGCTGCTAGTGTAACAATAATAGCTACACATGACTGTCACGTGTAACAACAGCCTGAATTCCCAGAGTTCTCGCTTGATGATGAGCCCTCCTGCTTGTCCGGCCCCGTAGATTAGGCCCAGGCCCCTAAAGATTAATCAGGAACTGACCGAAACTACAAGCTGGGTCATAAGAGTCCCTCACTGAACACAAAATATCATATATTAAAAATTATACTAAGTAGAAGCATGAGTGTGATGGTATAAGTATGTCTGTTCTTAGAGTTTTTCTTTATTTCTAAATAGAAACATGATTGTAGTGGTGTTAAGCATGTCTATTTTTAGAGTTTTTTTTTATTTCTACATAGAAACATGATTGTAGTGGTGTTAAGCATGTCTATTCTTAGAGTTTTTTTTTTATTTCTACATAGAAACATGATTGTGGTGGTATTAAGCATGTCTATTCTTAGAGTTTTTTTTTATTTCTACATAGAAACATGATTGTAGTGGTATTAAGCATGTCTATTCTTAGAGTTTTTTTTTATTTCTAGATAGAAACATGATTGTGGTGGTGTTAAGCATGTCTATTCTTGTAGAGTTTTTTTGTAAGGTTTTTTTAAATTTCTAAATAGAAACATGATTGTGGTGGAATTAAGCATGTCTATTCTAAGAGTTTTTTTTTATTTCTAAATACAAACATGATTGTGGTGACATTAAGCATGTCTATTCTTAGAGTTTTTTAAATTTCTAAATAGAAACATGATTGTGGTGGTGTTAAGCATGTCTATTCTAAGAGTTTTTTTTATTTCTAAATACAAACATGATTGTGGTGACATTAAGCATGTCTATTCTTAGAGTTTTTTTTAAATTTTCTAAATAGAAACAAGATTGTGGTGGCATTATTAACATGTCTGTAATTAGAGTTTCCATCCTGCAGCCACCAGTATCAAGGCGGCATCCAAGAAGGAGAAAGCTCAGTCTGGTTTGTGGTATCAGGAAACAAATTCACCAGCTGCAAGTTCAATGAAGGTTCAGAAATGATCATGAACTAGACCTGCCAGATGTTAAAAACATCAAAGGTTGGGAGGTTCAAAGACACTGCCGGTGTTTGTGACCTCAAAAGAATTGGTAGATCAAGTGCAACGTTTCCGGAAGTGCCTGCTAACACGCCCCCCTCCCCCTTGGGCGTTTAAAACGACCAGAGAGGGGGTAAGAAAGGGAGCAGCAGGAAGGGGTTAGTAGTACCTTCCTTATTAGATGGGGCGGGGTAGTATCTTCCTTATTAGACGGGGGTAGTAGTACCTTCCTTATTAGATGGGGCGGGGTAGTATCTTCCTTATTAGACGGGGGTAGTAGTACCTTCCTTATTAGATGGGGCGGGGTAGTATCTTCCTTATTAGACGGGGGTAGTAGTACCTTCCTTATTAGATGGGGCGGGGTAGTATCTTCCTTATTAGACGGGGGTAGTAGTACCTTCCTTATTAGACGGGGTAGTAATACCTTTCTTCTTAGAAGAGGATAGTAGTGCCTTCCTTATTAGACGGGGGTACTAGTGCCTTCCTTATTAGACGGGGTACTAGTGTCTTCCTTATTAGACGGGGGTACTAGTGTCTTCCTTATTAGACGGGGGTACTAGTGTCTTCCTTATAACATAACCTACTAGTATAACATAACCTACTAGTATAACATAACATGCTAGTATAACATAACATGCTAGTATAACATAACATGCTAGTATAACATAACCTACTAGTATAACATAACCTGCTAGTATAACATAACATGCTAGTATAACATAACATGCTAGTATAACATAACCTACTAGTATAACATAACCTACTAGTATAACATAACATGCTAGTATAACATAACCTACTAGTATAACATAACCTACTAGTATAACATAACATGCTAGTATAACATAACATGCTAGTATAACATAACCTACTAGTATAACATAACCTACTAGTATAACATAACATGCTAGTATAACATAACATGCTAGTATAACATAGCTGCTAGTGTAACAATAATAGCTACACATGACTGTCACGTGTAACAACAGCCTGAATTCCCAGAGTTCTCGCTTGATGATGAGCCCTCCTGCTTGTCCGGCCCCGTAGATTAGGCCCAGGCCCCTAAAGATTAATCAGGAACTGACCGAAACTACAAGCTGGGTCATAAGAGTCCCTCACTGAACACAAAATATCATATATTAAAAATTATACTAAGTAGAAGCATGAGTGTGATGGTATAAGTATGTCTGTTCTTAGAGTTTTTCTTTATTTCTAAATAGAAACATGATTGTAGTGGTGTTAAGCATGTCTATTTTTAGAGTTTTTTTTTATTTCTACATAGAAACATGATTGTAGTGGTGTTAAGCATGTCTATTCTTAGAGTTTTTTTTTATTTCTACATAGAAACATGATTGTGGTGGTATTAAGCATGTCTATTCTTAGAGTTTTTTTTTATTTCTACATAGAAACATGATTGTGGTGGTGTTAAGCATGTCTATTCTTGTAGAGTTTTTTTGTAAGGTTTTTTTTAATTTCTAAATAGAAACACAACTGAAATATGTATCAATGAGGAAAAACTGGAAGAAGTGGAGAGTTTTGAATATCTTGGATCACTACTAACTAATAATGGAGATACAATGAGGGAAATTAAACGGAGGACATCTATTGCTCTTCAGAAAGTAAAACAAATAAAGAATCTGTGGAGCGGAGCAGACAGAACCACAAAAATAAGATTTTTAAGGGCATGCATCTTTCCTATCGCAACATATGCCTGTGAGACCTGGACACTTAACAAAACAGCTGAGAAGCACATAAATGCCTTTGAATGTAAATGCTATAGAAGAGTTCTCCAGATATCGTGGACACAAAAAAGAACAAATATATCTATACTACAAGAGCTTAATATTGAAGAAGGCTGGCTAGTAAAGAGGATTAAAGAGAGAAAACTTAAATATTTTGGCCACATTAAACGTCATGATAATTTAGAGAAGACCGTATTGGAAGGATACATAATGGGAAAAAGAAAAAGAGGAAGACCGAAACGAAGATGGCTGCAAGACATCGTTGATGATCTGGAAATGGATGCAGCAGCAGCAGGCCATCTTGCTCACAACCGAGAGGCCTACAGGAGTGCTGTTTGGGAGGCAAAGTTCCGCAAGGGACATGCAAATGAATGAATGAATGAAATAGAAACATGATTGTGGTGGAATTAAGCATGTCTATTCTAAGAGTTTTTTTTATTTCTAAATACAAACATGATTGTGGTGACATTAAGCATGTCTATTCTTAGAGTTTTTTAAATTTCTAAATAGAAACATGATTGTGGTGGTGTTAAGCATGTCTATTCTAAGAGTTTTTTTTATTTCTAAATACAAACATGATTGTGGTGACATTAAGCATGTCTATTCTTAGAGTTTTTTTTTAATTTTCTAAATAGAAACAAGATTGTGGTGGCATTATTAACATGTCTGTAATTAGAGTTTCCATCCTGCAGCCACCAGTATCAAGGCGGCATCCAAGAAGGAGAAAGCTCAGTCTGGTTTGTGGTATCAGGAAACAAATTCACCAGCTGCAAGTTCAATGAAGGTTCAGAAATGATCATGAACTAGACCTGCCAGATGTTAAAAACATCAAAGGTTGGGAGGTTCAAAGACACTGCCGGTGTTTGTGACCTCAAAAGAATTGGTAGATCAAGTGCAACGTTTCCGGAAGTGCCTGCTAACACGCCCCCCTCCCCCTTGGGCGTTTAAAACGACCAGAGAGGGGGTAAGAAAGGGAGCAGCAGGAAGGGGTTAGTAGTACCTTCCTTATTAGATGGGGCGGGGTAGTATCTTCCTTATTAGACGGGGGTAGTAGTACCTTCCTTATTAGATGGGGCGGGGTAGTATCTTCCTTATTAGACGGGGTAGTAGTACCTTCCTTATTAGATGGGGCGGGGTAGTATCTTCCTTATTAGACGGGGGTAGTAGTACCTTCCTTATTAGATGGGGCGGGGTAGTATCTTCCTTATTAGACGGGGGTAGTAGTACCTTCCTTATTAGACGGGGTAGTAATACCTTTCTTCTTAGAAGAGGATAGTAGTGCCTTCCTTATTAGACGGGGGTACTAGTGCCTTCCTTATTAGACGGGGTACTAGTGTCTTCCTTATTAGACGGGGGTACTAGTGTCTTCCTTATTAGACGGGGGTACTAGTGTCTTCCTTATTAGACGGGGGTACTAGTGTCTTCCTTATTAGACGGGGGTACTAGTGTCTTCCTTATTAGACGGGGGTACTAGTGTCTTCCTTATTAGACGGGGGTACTAGTGCCTTCCTTATTAGACGGGGGTACTAGTGTCTTCCTTATTAGACGGGGGTAGTAGTACCTTCCTTATTAGACGGGGGTACTAGTGTCTTCCTTATTAGACGGGGGTACTAGTGTCTTCCTTATTAGACGGGGGTAGTAGTACCTTCCTTATTAGACGGGTGTACTAGTGTCTTCCTTATTAGACGGGGGTACTAGTGTCTTCCTTATTAGACGAGGTAGTAATATCTTCCTTATTAGACGGGAGTAGTAATATCTTCCTTCTTAGACGGGGGTAGTAATATCTTCCTTCTTAGACGGGGGTAGTAATATCTTCCTTCTTAGACGGGGGTACTAGTGTCTTCCTTATTAGACGGGGGTACTAGTGCCTTCCTTATTAGACGGGGGTACTAGTGTCTTCCTTATTAGACGGGGGTAGTAGTACCTTCCTTATTAGACGGGGGTACTAGTGTCTTCCTTATTAGACGGGGGTACTAGGTCTTCCTTATTAGACGGGGGTAGTAGTACCCTCCTTATTAGACGGGGGTACTAGTGTCTTCCTTATTAGACGGGGGTAGTAGTACCTTCCTTATTAGACGAGTGTACTAGTGTCTTCCTTATTAGACGGGGGTACTAGTGTCTTCCTTATTAGACGGGAGTAGTAATATCTTCCTTCTTAGACGGGGGTAGTAATATCTTGCTTCTTAGACGGGGGTAGTAATATCTTCCTTCTTAGACGGGGGTAGTAATATCTTTCTTCTTAGACGGGGGTAGTAATATCTTCCTTCTTAGACGGGGGTATAATATCTTCCTTCTTAGACGGGGTAGTAATATCTTTCTTCTTAGACGGGGTAGTAATATCTTCCTTCTTAGACGGGGGTAGTAATATCTTTCTTCTTAGACGGGGGTAGTAATATCTTTCTTCTTAGACGGGGGTATAATATCTTCCTTCTTAGACGGGGGTAGTAATATCTTTCTTCTTAGGCAGGATGTAGTAATATCTTCCTTCTTAGACGAGATGTAGTAATATCTTCCTTCTTAGACGAGATGTAGTAATATCTTTCTTCTTAGACGGGGGTAGTAATATCTTTCTTCTTAGACGAGATGTAGTAATATCTTCCTTCTTAGACGAGATGTAGTAATATCTTCCTTCTTAGACGGGATGTAGTAATATCTTCCTTCTTAGACGGGGGTAGTAATATCTTTCTTCTTAGGCAGGATGTAGTAATATCTTCCTTCTTAGGCAGGATGTAGTAATATCTTCCTTCTTAGGCAGGATGTAGTAATATCTTCCTTCTTAGGCGGGATGTAGTAATATCTTCCTTCTTAGACGGGGTAGTAATATCTTCCTTCTTAGACGGGGGTAGTAATATCTTCCTTCTTAGACGGGAGTAGTAATATCTTTCTTAATAGACGGGGTAGTAATATCTTCCCTCTTAGACGGAGGTAGTAATATATTTCTTCTTATGCGGGATGTAGTAATATCTTCCTTCTTAGACGTGGGTAGTAATATCTTCCTTCTTAGACGGGGATAGTAATATCTTCCTTCCGAGACGAGATGTAGTAATATCTTCCTTCTTAGACGGGGGCAGTAATATGTTCCTTCTTAGATGGGGATAGTAATATCTTCCTTCCGAGACGAGATGTAGTAATATTTTCCTTCTTAGACGAGAAAAGTAATATCTTCCTTCTTAGACGGAGGTAGTAATATCTTCCTTCTTAGACGGGGGTAGCAATGTCTTCCTTCTTAGACTTGGGTAGCAATATCTTCCTTCTTAGACTTGGGTAGCAATATCTTCATTCTCACACGGGGGTAGTAATATCTTCCTTCTCACACGGGGGTAGCAATATCTTCCTTCTCACACGGGGGTTGGAATGTCTTCCTTCTTAGACTTGGGTAGGAATATCTTCCTTCTTAAACGGGGGTAGTAATATCTTCGTTCTTAGACGAAATGTAGTGATATCTTCCTTCTTAAACGGGGGTAGTATTATCTTCCTTCTTATACGAGGGGTAGTAATATCTTCCTTCTTATACCAGGGTAGTAATGTCTTCCTTCTTAGACGGGGGTAGTAATATCTTCCTTCTTAGCATTTTCCAACCTGATATTGAGAAACTGGCGCCCCTACATGAAACTCACCAATCACATTCGAGGTTGAGAAAATAGCGCAATAGGTGAGTTCTTAATGTACTCACGCATGTTGTTAAACTGGTTCGCTAACTAAGATTATTTGGTTGTGTAGCGCATGCTCTAGTGTAATAGGTCATTGAACGAGTAGTACATAAAGTTTTGGAGGCGTGCGATGAGCATGTGGTATGGAAGAAGATGGAGGGGAAGTTTCTCAACCCCCCCCCCCACACACACAAAAGCCTGGAAAACACTGATCTAGAGAGAGTGAAAGGACTGACGGTGCTGTGAGTAATACTTTTTATTGCAGTCCTTTAAAACTAACTCATCGTGCCTCAAGTTATCTTCACCATGTACTTCACAGTACAATGGAGGTTTACCAAGGACAAAGTAGTCCACCAGCTCCTGTTACTGAAGATTGGAAGGCAAGGATAACAGGTGCTTTAGCGACAATGACTAAAGAGATGCTGGATAACATGTGGCAAGAGATCGAATCTCGTGTAGACCTTTTCCAGCCAACAAATGGAGCAGAATATGAAATGCGTGAATAAGGTAAAGAAAGGAAAATCTTTCTGAGCTGATGCAGAATCTGGAATACAGTACATGCCTGTACCTAGTATATTTTTTATGTCATGAATGTCTGAAGTTGGGAAAGACTTTCCGCTCTCTTTCTCTCTGTCTGTCTGTCTGTTTGCCTGTCTGTCTGTCTCTCTCTCTCTCTCTCTCTCTCTCCCTGATTTATTTGCCAAAAGATGGATTAACCACACAAAAATACTGAATGTCTTCAGCAGTTTTCTCTACTACTGTCAGCACTAAGACAGATTATCTCTCCTCCTGTCACCACTAAGCCAGTTTTTCTTTCATCTTGACACTAAGACAGTTTTTCTTTCATTCTGACACTAAGACAGTTTTTCTCTCCTGTCAGCACTAAGCCAGTTTTTCTTTCACCCTGACACTAAGACAGCTTTTCTTTCACCCTGACACTAAGACAGCTTTTCTTTCATCCTGTCAGCACTAAGACAGTTTTTCTCTCGTCCTGTCAACACTAAGACAGTTTTTCTCTCGTCCTGTCAGCACTAAGACAGTTTGTCTCTCGTCCTGTCAGCACTAAGACAGTTTGTCTCTCGTCCTGTCAGCACTAAGGCAGTTTTTCTCTCGTCCTGTCAACACTAAGACAGTTTTTCTCTCATCCTGTCAATACTAAGACAGTTTTTCTCTCGTCATGTAAGCACTAAGACAGTTTTTCTCTCGTCCTGTCAACACTAAGACAGTTTTTCTCTCGTCCTGTCAGCACTAAGACAGTTTGTCTCTCGTCCTGTCAGCACTAAGACAGTTTGTCTCTCGTCCTGTCAGCACTAAGGCAGTTTTTCTCTCGTCCTGTCAACACTAAGACAGTTTTTCTCTCATCCTGTCAACACTAAGACAGTTTTTCTCTCGTCATGTAAGCACTAAGACAGTTTTTCTCTCGTCCTGTCAACACTAAGACAGTTTTTCTTTCACCCTGACACTAAGACAGTTTTTATCTCGTCCTGTCAACACTAAGACAGTTTTTCTCTCATCCTGTCAACACTAAGACAGTTTTTCTCTCGTCCTGTAAGCACTAAGACAGTTTTTATCTCGTCCTGTCAACACTAAGACAGTTTTTCTTTCACCCTGACACTAAGACAGTTTTTATCTCGTCCTGTCAACACTAAGACAGCTTTTCTTTCATCCTGTCAGCACTAAGACAGTTTTTCTCTCGTCCTGTCAACACTAAGACAGTTTTTCTTTCACCCTGACACTAAGACAGTTTGTCTCTCGTCCTGTCAGCACTAAGACAGTTTTTCTTTCACCCTGACACTAAGACAGTTTGTCTCTCGTCCTGTCAGCACTAAGACAGTTTTTCTCTCGTCCTGTCAACACTAAGACAGTTTTTCTTTCATCCCGTCAACACTAAGACAGTTTGTACATCACTCTCTGTAAGCCTTTCTTACAACGACATGAGTAGGAGGATATATGGCCAGGCCCGTGCTAAGTTTGTAGTAAGTCTGGGCCATCTGAAAAATGTGGGGCCCCGTTTCAAACTTCTCATTAAACATTTCTGTAATGAGAAAGCTGAGATACTTCGGCCACATCAAGAGACACAACAGCTTGGAGAGGCTGATGGTAGAAGACATAGTGCCCGGCACAAGATGGACGACCTCGCAGCTGATGCTCTCAGGACATCAGGGGAAGTCTGTCATTGCGAGACCCTGGTCAACTTGCACAAGACCGTGCTCATTCAGGAAGCTGCGAGAGGGACAACGTTCTGGAAAGGACATGTCACATGAATAATCACTGCTTTAAATCATAGGTCCTTGTCAGAGCTGGCCCATCTAGGCCCCCTCTCTTCTCTACTCTGACCTGTATAAAGCTGCAGTTGTCAGCACTGCATGTGCCCTGAAATATCTAATCTGTTCGGATACTTTTTCCTCTTCGGCAAACTCATATTATCTTTCACTTGGTCTCCTTTCTCGAAATGTTCCCTTGAGTTTTCATGTGACTTTCAGATTTTCCAGCTTCTTATCCTTCTCGTGATATCCTGTCCAGGTACTATTTTACATGACAGTGAAATTACGGGGTGGTTTCCCTTAAGCCTTCCATCATTGTGTGTACGTTTTTCTCCGCCAATACTAAAAAAAAAAAGTTCTGTAATTTTGAACACTTTAACATGTTTCTAAACGAAACTATTTTAGAAAAAAGAAAACAAATCATATTTTTTCTCGTGCAGTATGTTTTTTTCCCCATGATAATTCATTGAACAAGAAAAGAGTTTCAGAGAGCGCGGTTTCAGAATTACAGCTTCTCAAAGTACACAGCGAAATGGATTGAGTCCGTACAGAGATTTTTACCCTACTCGCGTGCGCGGATCGATACAGGCTTCATGTAGAGAGTTAGAGCATTATCTCAGATCCACTAATCTGGTTTAAGTAGGAGATCCACCAATCTGGTTTGAGTCGGAGATCCACTATACAGACTGAAGCCGGAGATCTATTAAGCAAGTTTAATTCGAAGATTCACTACGGAGATTGAAGTCAGAGATCCGTTATGGAGATCGAAGTCAGAGATCCATTATGGAGATTGAAGTCAGAGATCCACTATGGAGACTGAAGTCAGAGATCCACTATGGAGTTTGAAGTCAGAGATCCACTACGGAGATTGAAGTCAGAGATCCACTACGGAGATTGAAATCGGAGATATCTTAAGCAGGCTTAAATCGGAGATCCATTATGGAGATTGAATTCAGAGATCCACTATGCAAAAAAGGAAGTCAGAGATCCACTATTGAGACTGAAATCAGTGATCCACTAAGCAGATTTAAGTCAGAGATCCACTAAGCAGGTTTAAGTCAGAGATCCACCATACAGATTGAAGTCGGAGATCCTCTAAGCAGGGTTAAGTCGACTTCGCATGCTCCATCAATCACGATCTTGCAGAGATTTATCACCCCAGCAAATGCGGAAACGACAAAACTATCACAGTGTAGGAGAAGTGAAGTATCACAATTCGAAAATATGAAAATTACAGGGATTTTTAAAAATTCTATACGAAGGAATGCATTTGTTCATTAGCGAAATATGTCAATTTGTGCCATCCATGTACGTTAAATACGTATGGGCGTCGGACACAATGGGATATGCGTAATGCGGACAATTATAAGCGTAGCTTAAAAGTCCGCTTTTGTCTTGTTAAATTTACCAATCTCGCCAACGGACAAGGCTAATATGGCGGCTGCGATTCTAATCTGTGAGTCCGCAAATTAGCACTGATTGTGACTTGCTAGTTGATAATGTTTGTGTGGGTAGAGTTATGTACATGAAAATGTTTATCTAGGATTAATCCATAAACATAGCGCATATTACACATATATAACATAAGTCACATATAAAACACGTCACACATGCACACACATAACATAAGTTATACATACAACACAAGCTATACACATAAGTCACACATACACACACATATAACATAAGTTATACATATACACAAATCAAACATACACACATATAAAATAAGTCAAACATACACACACATATAAAGCAAGTTATACTTATAACACAAGTCACGCATACACACATATAACACAAGTCACACATTCACATATATAACACAACTTATACATATAACACAAGTCACACATTTACACTTGTAACACAACTTATACATATAACACAACTCACACATTCACACATTTAATACAAGTTATACATATAACACAAGTCGCACATACAAACATGTAACTCAACATATACATATGACACAAATCACACATATACACATATAACACAACTTATACAAATAACACAGGTCACACAAACACATATAACACAAGTTATAGATACAACACAAGTCATGCATATACACATATAATACAACATATATATATATATATATATATATATATATATATAAACACAAAACACACATATTCACATATATCAAAATTAACATATAACACAAGTCACAATATATACATATAACACAAGTCACACACATATAACATATATTATACATATAACACAAGTCACATACACATATAACACAATTTATACATATAACACAAGTCACACACATACATATATAACATAAGTTACACATAACACAAGCAAATAACACATGTCACACACATAGCACATGTCACACACAGACATGTCACGCGCATATAACACAAGTCCAACAAAGATGACAAGTCATACATATATAACACACATCCAACACAGAAGAAGGGTCACACACATAACACAGATTGCACATACACACATATTACAGACACACACATACTCTCATACAGAATGAAAGTGTAACAACATATAAAAGCAGCAAACCCTCACATATTTCAATAAACCCAACATATAAAAATCCTTACAATGTGCTTGTGGCACTGGCCTAACTTGAACATAACTCCAGAACTTCAGACTCGAACTGCCACCAAAGATTATCTGATATCTCAGTGCTATCATCTACACTGATATCTAAGTAAAAAATATACAGCAGCACGACTCGCTAGTTCTATCTCTGTGTATGGAGGTATCCGTGTATGTATAGAACTTGCTAGTTCTATCTCTGTGTATGGAGGTATCCGTGTATGTATAGAACTCGCTAGTTCTATCTCTGTGTATGGAGGTATCCGTGTATGTATAGAACTCGCTAGTTCTATCTCTGTGTATGGAGGTATCCGTGTATGTATAGGACTCGCTAGTTCTATCTCTATTATTTCTGGAGGTAGTCTTGTATGTGTAGGACCTTCTAGTTCTGTCTCTATTATTTCTGGAGGTAGCCTTGTATGTGTAGGACCTTCTAGTTCTATCTCTATTATTTCTGGAGGTAGCCTTGTATGTGTAGGACCTTCTAGTTCTATCTCTGTGTCTGGAGGTAGCCTTGTATGTGTAGGACCTTCTAGTTCTATCTCTGTCTGGAGGTAGCCTTGTATGTGTAGGACCTTCTAGTTCTATCTCTGTGTCTGGAGGTATCCGTGTATGTATAGAACTCGCTAGTTCTATCTCTGTGTCTGGAGGTAGCCTTGTATGTGTAGGACCTTCTAGTTCTATCTCTGTGTCTGGAGGTAGCCTTGAATGTGTAGGACCTTCTAGTTCTATCTCTGTGTCTGGAGGTAGCCATGTATGTGTAGGACCTTCTAGTTCTGACTCTGTGTCGGTTGCCATCCTACTTTTAAAATAACTTTGTTTATTAAACTCTTCTGCCTGATTTAGAAGAATTAAACAATTTTTTGTGCCCACAAAAGCTTTCTGCTGTTGCTTTCAGAAAGATTTATAAAAACGCCGCGGTTATAAATAAACTACAAATCAATCAACAAAGAACAATGTTTATCAAGCGAGCAAGTTCAATATTTGAAGCAACATGGACGCATGTTCTTGTAAAGATGACCTCTCGCACAAAGATCTGAAGAGTTTCTTTTGCTCCATTTCTTTGCTTCTAATACTGTCATTTATTTCAGTCATTCTGAACTATCACTCAAAATACAGGAATAAATCATGAATTAATATCTTGAAAAAAAATGCAGGAAGTAATCGTGAATGAATAATTTGAGAAATGCAAGAAGTAATCATGAATCAACAGACTGAAAAAAAAATCCAGGCGTTAATCATGAAACAATTACGTGAAAAATGCAGGAAAAAATAATGAATCAGTAACTTGAAAATTTCAATAATAAATAATGAATTATTAATGTTAGAAACGCAGAAATTAATCGTGAAGTAATGATTATAAAATACAGGAATTAATCATGAATAACCTGAATTATTATGGGAATTAATAATGAAATAATCATTTGAAAAATGCAAGAACTCATAATAAGTAAATAGCTTGAAAAATGCAGAAATTAATCATGAATTATTAATTTTAATAACGCGGGAAATAATTATGAGTTAGTAACTTGGAAAATGCAAGAACTAATCACGAATTAATAACTTGAAAATGCGATAATTAAAATCATGAATAGCTTGAAAAATGCTGGAAATAATCAATGAATTAATGTTTAAAAAAATGAGGGAATTAATGTTGAATTAATAACCATTGTAAAATACAAGTGATGCCAAGGGGAGAAAACCGAAAAAACCCACATAATTTATGAGAGAAATAAAGAGCTCGAGAGAAGAATACTAAATGGGGTAATCTTGGAGAGAAAGAACTCCAGAAAATGAAGATTAAAAAGAAGAAGATAAAAGAAGCGAGAAAAAGGAAAACTTACATGTAGTGTAAGTTTCAGAACAGAAACCCCCCCCCCCCGCCCAAAAAAAAATCTCAACTGGGATGTAAGAGAATAATGGACTGGGCAATGCTCTGCCTACCCACTGCTTCCTCTCGGCTAAGCGGTTGATTATCCTATCGGAGTCTGCGGTTCGAGTCTCTGTCAGTTTCTTACTATCTTTCTTCTGTATGTGTCATAAGTACTCTATATTTGTATAGATCGACCATATGACAACTGTGCTCTATCACTTGACTGTGCTTTATCACTTGACTGTGCTCTATCACTTGACTGTGATCTATCACTTGACTGTGATCTATCACTTGACTGTGCCTTATCACTTGATTGTGCCCTATCACTTGACTGTGCCCTATCAGTTGACTGTGCTCTATCACTTGGCTGTGCCCTATCACTTGACTGTGCCCTATCAATTGACTGTGATCTATCACTTGACTGTGCTCTATCACTTGACTGTGCCCTATCAATTGACTGTGATCTATCACTTGACTGTGATCTATAACTTGAATGTGCTCTATCACTTGACTGTGCTCTATCACTTGACTGTGATCTATCACTTGACTGTGATCTATCACTTGATTGTGCCCTATCACTTGACTGTGCTCTATCACTTGACTGTGCTTTATCACTTGACTGTGCTCTATCACTTGACTGTGCTCTATCACTTGACTGTGCCCTATCATATGACTGTGCTCTATCACTTGACTGTGCTCTATCACTTGACTGTGCTCTATCACTTGACTGTCCTGTATCACTCCACTGTGCCCTGTCATTTCACTGTGCCCTATCACATGACTGTGCCCTATCACTTGACTGTGAACTATCACTTGACCTTACCCTATCACATACCTGTGCCCTATCACTTGACTGTGCACTATCACATGACCGTACCCTATCACATGACTGTGTTCTATCACTTGACTGTGCCCTATCACTTGACTGCACACAATCACATGACTGTATCCTATCACATGACTGTACCCCATCATTTGACTGTACCCTATCACATGACTGTACTCTATCATTTGACTGTACCCTATCACATGACTTCACCCTATCACTTGACTCTACCCTATCACATAACTGTGCCCTATCACTTGACTGTGCACTATCACATGACCGTACCCTATCATATGACTGTGCTCTATCACTTGACTGTGCCCTATCACTTGACTGCACACAGTCACATGACTGTATCCTATCACATGACTGTACCCTATCATTTGACTGCACACAGTCACATGACTGTATCCTATCACATGACTGTACCTTATCATTTGACTGTACCCTATCACATGACTGTACTCTATCATTTGACTGTACCCTATCACATGACTGTGCTCTATCACTTGACTGTACCATATCACATGACTGTGCTCTATCACTTGACTGTGCTTTATCACTTGACTGTGCTCTATCACTTGACTGTGCTCTATCACTTGACTGTGCCCTATCATATGACTGTGCTCTATCACTTGACTGTGCTCTATCACTTGACTGTGCTCTATCACTTGACTGTCCTGTATCACTCCACTGTGCCCTGTCATTTCACTGTGCCCTATCACATGACTGTGCCCTATCACTTGACTGTGAACTATCACTTGACCTTACCCTATCACATACCTGTGCCCTATCACTTGACTGTGCACTATCACATGACCGTACCCTATCACATGACTGTGTTCTATCACTTGACTGTGCCCTATCACTTGACTGCACACAATCACATGACTGTATCCTATCACATGACTGTACCCCATCATTTGACTGTACCCTATCACATGACTGTACTCTATCATTTGACTGTACCCTATCACATGACTTCACCCTATCACTTGACTCTACCCTATCACATAACTGTGCCCTATCACTTGACTGTGCACTATCACATGACCGTACCCTATCATATGACTGTGCTCTATCACTTGACTGTGCCCTATCACTTGACTGCACACAGTCACATGACTGTATCCTATCACATGACTGTACCCTATCATTTGACTGCACACAGTCACATGACTGTATCCTATCACATGACTGTACCTTATCATTTGACTGTACCCTATCACATGACTGTACTCTATCATTTGACTGTACCCTATCACATGACTGTGCTCTATCACTTGACTGTACCATATCACATGACTGTGCTCTATCACTTGACTGTGCTGTTTCACTTGACTGTGCTCTATCACTTGACTGTACCCTATCATTTGACTGTACCCTATCACATGACTGTGCTCTATCACTTGACTGTACCCTATCACATGACTGTACCCTATCACTTGACTCTACCCTATCACATGACTGTGCTCTATCACTTGACTGTGCTGTTTCACTTGACTGTGCTCTATCACTCCACTGTGCCCTATCATTTCACTGTGCCCTATCACTTCACTGTGCTCTATCACATTACTGTGCTCTATCACATGACTGTCCTCTATCACTCCACTGTGCCCTATTATTTCACTGTGCCCTATCACTTGACTGTCCTCTATCACTCCACTGTTCCCTATCATTTCACTGTGCCCTATCACATGACTGTGCACTGTCACATGACCGTACCCTATCACACGACTGTGCTCTATCACATTACTGTGCCCTATCATTTGATTGTGCCCTATCACATGACTGTCCTCTATCACTCCACTGTGCCCTATCATTTCACTGTGCCCTATCACTTGACTGTCCTCTATCACTCCACTGTGCCCTATCATTTCACTGTGCCCTATCACATGACTGTGCACTGTCACATGACCGTACCCTATCACACGACTGTGCTCTATCACTTGACTGCACCCAGTCACATGACTGTATCCTATGACATGACTGTACCCTATCATTTGACTGTACCCTATCACATGACTTCACCCTATCACTTGACTCTACCCTATCACTTGACTCTACCCTATCACATGACTGTGCTCTATCACTTGACTGTGCTGTTTCACTTGACTGTGCTCTACCACTTGACTGTGCTCTATCACTTGACTGTGCTTTAACACTTGACTGTGTTCTATCATTTGAATGTGCCCTATCACTGACTCTGCCCTATCACTTGACTGTGCTCTATCACTTGAAAGTGCGCAAACCTTGTTTGCCTGCTACCAAACTTTTATAAATATAAACCTAAAAACCTGAGCATGTCAACTAAAATAAAGAGCCACCGAGTGATGTGTGTACTCATCTCAGTAGAGAGCCACCATGTAATGTGTGTACCCAGATCAAGTAGAGAGCCACCATGTAATGTGTGTACCCAGATCAAGTAGAGAGCCACCATGTAATGTGTGTACCCAGATCAAGTAGAGAGCCACCATGTAATGTGTGTACCCAGATCAAGTAGAGAGCCACCATGTAATGTGTGTACCCAGATCAAGTAGAGAGCCACCATGTAATGTGTGTACCCAGATCAAGTAGAGAGCCACCATGTAATGTGTGTATCCAGATCAAGTAGAGAGCCACCATGTAATGTGTGTACGCAGATCAAGAGAGCCACCATGTAATGTGTGTACTCAGATCAAGTAGAGAGCCACCAAGTAATGTGTGTACCCAGATCAAGTAGAGAGCCACCAAGTGATGTGTGTACTCAGAACAAGTAGAGAGCCACCAAATGATTTGTGTACTCACATCAAATAGAGAGCCGCCAAGTAACATGTGTACTCATATCAAGTAGAGAGCCACCAAGTGATATGTGTACTCACATCAAGTAGAGAGCCACCAAGTGATATGTGTACTCACATCAAGTAGAGAGCCACCAAGTGATATGTGTACTCACATCAAGTAGAGAGCCACCAAGTGATATGTGTACTCACATCAAGTAGAGAGCCACCAAGTGATATGTGTACTCACATCAAGTAGAGAGCCACCAAGTGATATGTGTACTCACATCAAGTAGAGAGCCACCAAGTGATATGTGTACTCACATCAAGTAGAGAGCCACCAAGTGATATGTGTACTCACATCAAGTAGAGAGCCACCAAGTGATATGTGTACTCACATCAAGTAGAGAGCCACCAGTGATATGTATACTCACATCAAGTAGAGAGCCACCAAGTGATATGTGTACTCACATCAAGTAGAGAGCCACCAAGTGATATGTGTACTCACATCAAGTAGAGAGCCACCAAGTGATATGTGTACTCACATCAAGTAGAGAGCCACCAAGTGATATGTGTACTCACATCAAGTAGAGAGCCACCAAGTGATATGTACTCACATCAAGTAGAGAGCCACCAAGTGATATGTGTACTCACATCAAGTAGAGAGCCACCAAGTGATATGTGTACCCAGATCAAGTAGAGAGCCACCAAGTGATATGTGTACTCACATCAAGTAGAGAGCCACCAAGTGATATGTGTACTCACATCAAGTAGAGAGCCACCAAGTGATATGTGTACTCACATCAAGTAGAGAGCCACCAAGTGATATGTGTACTCATATCAAGTAGAGACCCACCAAGTGATATGTGTACTCACATCAAGTAGAGAGCCACCAAGTGATATGTGTACTCACATCAAGTAGAGACCCACCAAGTGATATGTGTACTCACATCAAGTAGAGAGCCATCAAGTGATATGTGTACTCACATCAAGTAGAGACCCACCAAGTGATATGTGTACTCACATCAAGTAGAGAGCCACCAAGTGATATTTGTACTCAGATCAATGCTGTGGCTTTGAGACATGGATTCTAAGCAGAAAAGTCAAGATAAAAACTAAGTCATAGAATTCTAGTTATAGAAGAAATACACCACAGAGAAATGTGGAGATAAAAATTAAGTCATAGAATTCTAGTTACAGAAGAAATACACCACAGAGAAATGTCAAGATAAAAATAAAGTCATATAATTCTAGTTACAGAAGAAATACACCACAGAGAAATGTCAAGATAAAAATAAAGTCATCGAATTCTAGTTACAGAAGAGATACACCACAGAGGAATGTCAAGATAAAAATAAAGTCATAGAATTCTAGTTACAGAAGAGATACACCACAGAGAAATGTCAAGATAAAAATAAAGTCATAGAATTCTAGTTACAGAAGAGATACACCACAGAGGAATGTCAAGATAAAAATAAAGTCATAGAATTCTAGTTACAGAAGAGATACACCACAGAGAAATGTCAAGATAAAAATAAAGTCATAGAATTCTAGTTACAGAAGAGATACACCACAGAGGAATGTCAAGATAAAAATAAAGTCATAGAATTCTAGTTACAGAAGAGATACACCACAGAGAAATGTCAAGATAAAAATAAAGTCATAGAATTCTAGTTACAGAAGAAATACACCACAGAGGAATGTCAAGATAAAAATAAAGTCATAGAATTCTAGTTACAGAAGAGATACACCACAGAGAAATGTCAAGATAAAAATTAAGTCATATAATTCTAGTTACAGAAGAAATACACCACAGAGAAATGTCAAGATAAAAATAAAGTCATAGAATTCTAGTTACAGAAGAAATACACCACAGAGAAATGTCAAGATAAAAATAAAGTCATCGAATTCTAGTTACAGAAGAAATACACCACAGAGGAATGTCAAGATAAAAATAAAGTCATAGAATTCTAGTTACAGAAGAGATACACCACAGAGAAATGTCAAGATAAAAATTAAGTCATATAATTCTAGTTACAGAAGAAATACACCACAGAGAAATGTCAAGATAAAAATAAAGTCATATAATTCTAGTTACAGAAGAAATACACCACAGAGAAATGTCAAAATAAAAATAAAGTCATCGAATTCTAGTTACAGAAGAAATACACCACAGAGAAATGGATACACAGAGTATGTGGGCGTCAGAAAAATGAATCATTCGGGTCCAGAAATCTTCTCTATGTACACATCATATGGGTACATAGTTATTCTTAATGTAACTTGCACGTGGGTATACAAAACGTGATTATGTAGCCATCACGTGGGTCCACAAGTTTTCTCTATGAACTATCATGTGGGTCGACAAATCTTCTATATGTAACCATCATGTGGATCCATAAATTTTGTATTTGTAACCATCATGTGGGTCCACAAGTCTTCTATTTGTAACCATCATGTGGGTCCACAAGTCTTCTATTTGTAACCATCATTTTGGTCCACAAATCTTATATTGTAACCATTATGTGGGTCCACAAATCTTCTATTTCTAACTATCATATGGGTCTACAAATCTTCTATATGTAGAAATCATGTGGGTCCACAAATCTTCTATTTCTAACTATCATATGGGTCTACAAATCTTCTATATGTAGAAATCATGTGGGTCCACAAATCTTCTATATGTAGGCATGACATGAGCTTACAAACCTTCCTCATCAATCTATCATGTCTTTCTCCCAGTCACTGCTGAATAGTCCACCTCCCTGCTGCATTCCACCGTTTTATTTAGGCAGATGGAAAAGATGATGAAGAGCAGGGCAACAACGGTGATGATGATTTTTTGTCCGTGCTACCTTCAAGATAAGAAGCTACAAATCTCTCTCTCTCTCTCTCTCTCTCTCTCTCTCTCTCTCTCTCTCTGTAAAGGGCAGAATGTCAGACGGGCCTGCGTGCCCAATTCTTAACCCTTTTGAAATAAAGATCAATCAATCAATCAATCAATCAATCTCTCTCTCTCTCTCTCTCTCTCTCTCTGAACCTTAAGTGCCCAGGGCACATGGGGCTTCCGCAAGGGTTTTCCACAAATGCCTGTCCTTCGCCTTTTTTTCTGCTCTTGCCCAGGTGAGTCCTCTATTGCTCAACATCCTTTCTGTTGCTCTTCTCCATGTCTCTTTTGGTCTACCCTTACTTCTGTTCCCCTGTGGTGTCCATCTTAGTGCTATTTTTGGTAGTGAGTTGTCAGTCATTCGGAGCACATGTCCCAACCATCGCCAGCGTCTTTCCTCAATAATTGTTGTCAGTGGTTTCATCGAAACTACAAATATATACGAATAATTGAATGTATTTTTGTCCGTGCTACCTTCAAGATAAGAAGCTACAAAGATATACGAGTATCCGAATGTATTTTTTATTCCTTGGAAAATACGAAGGCCGTTCATCGCTTGCAAATCTCTGGCACACGTTCAGATTACGGCACTACAGACCAAAATGAAATAGCAAGTGATGAGTAGTAGCAGTAGTATTAGTCATAGTAGTAGCAGTAGTATTAGTCATAGTAGTAGCAGTAGTATTAGTCATAGTAGTAGCAGTAGTATTAGTCATAGTAGTAGCAGTAGTATTAGTCATAGTAGTAGCAGTAGTATTAGTCATAGTAGTAGCAGTAGTATTAGTCATAGTAGTAGCAGTAGTATTAGTCATAGTAGTAGCAGTAGTATTAGTCATAGTAGTAGCAGTAGTATTAGTCATAGTAGTAGCAGTAGTATTAGTCATAGTAGTAGCAGTAGTATTAGTCATAGTAGTAGCAGTAGTATTAGTCATATAGTAGCAGTAGTATTAGTCATAGTATAGCAGTAGTATTAGTCATAGTAGTAGCAGTAGTATTAGTCATAGTAGTAGCAGTAGTATTAGTCATAGTAGTAGCAGTAGTATTAGTCATAGTAGTAGCAGTAGTAGTAGTAGTAATAACAGTAGTATAGCAGCAGTAGTAGTAATAATAGTAATAGTAGTAGTAGCAGTGGCAGTAGTAATAGTAGTGTAGTAGTAAAATAGTACTAGTATAGTAGTAGCAGTAGTAGTAGTATTAATAGTTGTAGTAGTAGTAGTGGCACTAGTAATAGTAGTGATAGTAGTAGTAATAGTCCTGGTAGTAGTAGTAGTAGTAGTAGTAGTAGTAATAGTAGTGATAGTCGTAGTAGTGGTAATAATAATAATAATAGTAATAGTAGTGACAGTTGTAGTAGTAGTAATAATAGTAGTATTCGCGGTGGTAGTAGCGGTAGTAGTAGTAACAGTCGTAGCAGTTATAGTAATAGTAGTAGTAATAATAGTAGTAATAGTAGTAGCAATAACAGCAATAGTAGTAGTAGTCGTGGTAATAGTAGTATTAATAGTAGTAGCAGTAATAGTAGTAGTAGCAGTAGTAATAATACTAGTAATAGTAATGATAGTCGTAATAGTAGTAGTAGTAGTAGTAGTAGTAGTAGTAGTAATGGTAGTAATAGCAGTAGCACTTATAGTAATAGTACTAGCAATAATAGCAAAGTAGTAGTAATCGTGGTACTAGTAGTATTAATAGTAGTATCAGTAATGGTAGTAGTAGTAGTAGTTGTAGTAGTAATTGTTATAGTAGTAGTAGTAGCAGTTGTTGTAGTAGTAGTAGTAGTAGTAGAAGAAGAAGAAAAAGAAGAAGAAGAAGAAGAAGAAGAAGGAGAAGTAGAGGAAGAAGAAGAAGAAGAAGAAAAAGAAGGAAAAGAAGAAGAAGAAGAAGAAGGAGAAGTAGAGGAAGAAGAAGAGGAAGAAGAAGGAGAAGTAGAGGAAGAAGAAGAAGAAGAAGAAGAAGAAGGAGAAGTAGAGGAAGAAGAAGAAGGAGAAGTAGAGGAAGAATAAGAAGAAGAAGAAGGAGAAGTAGAGGAAGAAGAAGAAGGAGAAGAAGAAGAAGAAGAAGAAGAAGAAGAAGAAGAAGAAGAAGAAGAAGAAGTAGAGGAAGAAGAAGAAGAAGAAGGAGAAGTAGAGGAAGAAGAAGAAGAAGAAGAAGAGGAAGAAGAAGAAGAAGAAGAAGAAGATTTAGGTTTTCTTGTGTCCAGATACACGCTGGAGTTAGTATTTTTCCTGGAATAAAACAGAAAATATTTTCTGTATTTTGTCTGTATCCTGATGGGGTGGGGGATGAGGAGTGAACAAAAGAGGGAGGGGCATGCTGTTCGTTTTGGTAATCAGTGACCCAGTGTCACTGTTGGCGACCCATAGCTGAGCCTGTCCCACCTCTCTGTTGGCACCCCCAGCAACAGGCTCAGCCTGGCTAACCGGACAGGGATCGCCACAGTCCCCGTAGTGGTGGAGTCTGTTAAAGAAGTATTTCATGGCTCCTGCTTTTTAGCTGCACTCACAAACTAAACAAATAAAGAAAGAAAGAAAAGCCGTAACCCACTTCTAGTCCGATACCATACTGTGCCTTAACATCTCCACTGCATCGGTGAAGAAGAAGAAGAAGAAGAAGAAGAAGAATGAATGAATGAATAATGAATAATCTTTATTTTTCAAGGGTAAAGAATTGGGTACGCAGGCCCAAGAAGAAGAAGAAGAAGAAGAACAACAACAACAAGAACAACAAGAACAACAAGAACAACAAGAACAACAACAACAAGAACAACAACAACAACAACGCATCCTTGTAAATGTCGGTATACATCATGGAAAAAGCATACACCCGGTAAAATAAACTAGAAACTTTGTTTAGCTTTTATAACAAGTTTCCATTAACAAAAATTGCTTCTAATTTTATTTCTAGCGCCAAGTTTCACTGGCGAAACCTTCACCAGGTACAAAATGTTAAGAAAACACCAGGAGAACGAGGCGACCTAGACAGGGAAATCACTGTTAAGCGACTACAAGTCACACTTAACACCTATCACTTACCTACTTACACCAGGGCCTATTTCCTCGCCGGAGATACAAACTTTCTTGCTCGGATCTTGCCGTCAGAGAACACACAATGCTCTCACAGGAATTATTTTTGTAACTTGGAGGAAGAAAAACTCCCGGGACACCAAAACTGTCCGGTTTACCCGGTTAGAGTAGTCGGGAAATAATTCGCTAATGCCTGGGCTTCAAGGGACGCTTATCTGCAGCGCTTAGTCCAGTCAACACGCCACTGCCAGAAATGGCGACAGACAGAAGCGCGGAAGTTATCACTTGCCAGATGTGAGGATGAACTGTGGGGAGATACTCTCTACATGTGAGGATGAACTGTGGGGAGATATAAGAGAGGTGCAGCCTGCAATCAGAGGACAGAACTGGGTGCAAGGAAGAGTTGGGGGGGGGGGAAGGTGGATAAAAAGTGATTTTTGTAAAATAAGAGGAAAAGTGATAAAGAGAAAACAGATAATTGCAGGGAGAACTTTGACATTACCAGGTAAGTTACGGGTATATGAGAACCAACAAGACCTGCAAAATCTCTTGGATAGAGTCGCTAAAGAAAGTGAACAGAAAGGTCTTACTAAAAAAAAAGACAGAGACTATGGTTATATCTAAGAAACAGAATCCACCAACATGCAGTATAAAATTAAACGGAACTGTTCTAAAGCAGGTACAGAAATTCAAATACCTTGGAGCAGTAATAACTTCAGATAGGAAATGCAGAACAGAAATTAGGAACAGAACAGGCCAAGCAAAGACTGCATTTCAGAGAATGAGAAACATATTATCCAACACATCCTTATCAATGAATGTTAGAAAACGAGTCCTAAAATGCTATATTGAACCTATCTTGTTATATGGAAGTGAATCATGGACAATAGGCAAGTCTGCACAAAAATCATTGGAAGCAGTAGAAATGTGGTTTATTAGAAGAATGTTGCGAATCCCCTGGACAGCAAAAATAACTAATGAAGAATGTATGAGAAGAGCTGGAGAGACAAAAAAACCTTGTCAAAAAGATAAGAGAGAGAGACAATGTACTTTCATAGGACATGCAATGAGAAGAGGGGGCATTGAAAATATTATAACAACAGGAAAAATAGAAGGAAGAACTTTGATTAATTGATTGATCTTTATTAACAAAGGGTTAAGATTTGGGGAAGCAGGCCGGCCTGAAGAGTCAGTGGAAGACCAAGAGAAATGATACTGGACAGTCTGACGGGATGGTGTGAGAGGAGATGACCAACTGTGCTGATGGCCTGCATGAAGGATCGGGTACTATGTCGAAGCATAAAAGCAAATGGCACGGCATCTGATGATGATGCTAAGCTACAACTCTCTGTGGACTACGCTTTATCCAGTAATCCACAGATTTAGAAATCTGTTACTCACTTTTAGTTTCAGACGTGGCCAGAGCTTTATACTAACATCACTTAACTTGTGGCCAGAGCTTTATACTAACATCTTTTAACTTGTGGCCAGAGCTTTATACTAACATCACTTAACTTGTGGCCAGAGCTTTATACTAACATCACTTAACTTGTGGCCATAGCTTTATACTAACATCACTTAACTTGTGGCCATAGCTTTATACTAACATCACTTAACTTGTGGCCAGAGCTTTATACTAACATCTTTTAACTTGTGGCCAGAGCTTTATACTAACATCTTTTAACTTGTGGCCAGAGCTTTATACTAACATCTTTTAACTTGTGGCCAGAGCTTTATACTAACATCACTTAACTTGTGGCCAGAGCTTTATACTAACATCACTTAACTTGTGGCCAGAGCTTTATACTAACATCTTTTAACTTGTGGCCAGAGCTTTATACTAACATCTTTTAACTTGTGGCCATAGCTTTATACTGATATCTTTTAACTTGTGGCCAGAGCTTTATACTAACATCACTTAACTTGTGGCCAGAGCTTTATACTAACATCTTTTAACTTGTGGCCATAGCTTTATACTAACATCTTTTAACTTGTGGCCAGAGCTTTATACTGACATCTTTTTACTTGTGGCCAGAGCTTTATACTAACATCACTTAACTTGTGGCCAGAGCTTTATACTGACATCTTTTTACTTGTGGCCAGAGCTTTATACTAACATCACTTAACTTGTGGCCAGAGCTTTATACTGACATCTTTTAACTTGTGGCCAACACTTTAAGCTCACATCTTTTAACTTGTGGCCAACGGTTTATAATGACATCTTTTTAACTTGTCTGTTTAACGCTTTCTTTTCCATGCTGTAGATCAGCACTAGTATCTGAGACCAAGTCAAGAGATCGTAAATGTTGCTTTTAATTTTAGAAGTTCCCAGATCTTTGCCAGAAACTTGGAAGTTAATTTAGGATAATCTATCTATCTATCTATCTATCTATCTATCTATCTATCTATCTATCTATCTATCTATCTATCTATCTATCTATCTATCTATCTATCTATCTATCTATCTATCTATCTGTCTGTCTGTCTGTCTGTCTGTCTGTCTGTCTGTCTATCTATCTATCTATCTATCTATCTATCTATCTATCTATCTCTATCTATCTATCTATCTATCTATCTGTCTGTCTGTCTGTCTGTCTATCTATCTATCAATCAACGACAACCCTTCTCTATTCAATCCCCACCTACCCAATACCCTCATAAAGCGCTTTCTCTATAACCCCCTCCCCCGTGGCCCCCTCTCTTATGTCTCTATTGAACAGATAACGCGTGACTGGCCTCGTCATAAAACCCCGAGTGTAGGGACCTACATAAAACTGTCAGTAAAAAGAAAATGGAGCCCTCCATCGTCTGGCTCTTTCGTTACAGGAACAGAGAGAGAGAGAGAGAGAGGAAATAGAGAGAGATAGGAGATAGAGAGAGAGAAGATAGAGAGAGAGAGTTGGGAAGGTGGCCAGGGGTGAGGGAAAGAGAGAGAGAGGAGATAGAGAGAGAGAGGAGATAAAGAGAGAGAGAGAGGAGATAGAGAGAGAGAGAGAGAGTGGGAAGGCGGGCAGGGGTGAGGGAAAGAGAGAGAGAGAGAGAGGCAATAAGCACTGAGTGTTGGATCGGGCAAAGAAGGTGAAAGATACAGCGGGGCAGAAGAGATCTGGGATCACATCACACACAAACGCAATCACTGTTCAATAACAGAACTTTTATTTATGCTATGGGGGCCCCTAACTGAAAATTTGGGTTGTGTGTGTTGGGGAGGGGGAGTGGGGGGTGGAAGAGGGCCATAGAGCAGGTAAATCAGCCGCAGATTAAATAAAAACACAAGATCTTTCAAGAGAGATAAGAAGATCTTTGGCGGCTTCTGGATTTTTTTTTCATGAAGTACATGGAGGAGGCCACTTTTTTCTAGGAGCTGTTAGTTTACCTGTTCTGTATTTGCCAGTAAGAATGACGTGTGACGTGTTTGGTAAGAATGATGTCTGACATTCGTGGTAAGAATGATGTGTGACGTTTGTGGTAAAAATGATGTGTGACGTGTGTGGTAAGAATGATGTGTGACATTTGTGGTAAAATGGTGTGTGGCATTTGTGATAAGAGTGATGTGTGACATTTGTGGTAAAAATGATGTGTGACATGTGTGCTAAGAATGATGTGTGACGTTTGTGGTAAGAATAATGTGTGACGTTTGTGGTAAAAATGATATGTGACGTATGTGGTAAGAATGATATGTGACGTTTGTAGTAAGTATGATATGTGACGTTTGTAGTAAGAATAATGTGTGACGTTTGTGGTAAGAATGATGTGTGACATTTGTGGTAAGAATGATGTGTGACATTTGTGGTAAGAATGATGTCTGACATTTGTGATAAGACTGATGTGTGACATTTGTGGTAAGAATGATGTGTGACGTGTGTGCTAAGAATGATGTGTGACGTATATGGTAACAATGATGTGTGACATTTGTGGTAAAAATGATGTGTGACATTTGTAGAAAGAATGATGTGTGACGTTTGTGGTAAGAATAATGTGTGACATTTGTGATAAGAGTGATGTGTGACATTTGTGGTAAGAATGATGTGGACATTTGTGATATGAATGGTGTATGACGTGTGTAATAAGAATGATGTGTGATGTTTGTGGTAAGAATGATGTGTGACGTTTGTGGTTAGAATGATGTATGACGTTTTTTATAAGAATGATGTGTGACATACCTGCCAACAGAAATTGCATATCGTTCAGTACTCTGCACTTTATTTCTTGTGATATGATTGTTTCTGTTGAGATGATTGTCTTTCTTACTGGTGAGATGAGTGTGACTTTGTTTCTGGTGAGATGATTGTTTATGGTGTAATGATTGTTTATGGTAGGATGATTATTTCTATTGATGTTATTGTGACTTTGTTTCTGGCGAGATGATTATTTATAGTGAGATTATTGTTTATGGTGAGATGATTGTTTATGGTGAGATGACTGTTTATGGTGGGATGATTGTTTCTATTGATATTATTGTTACTTTGTTTCTGGTGAGCTGATTGTTTATGGTGAGATTACTCTTTCTGGTGAGATGATTCTTTCTGGTGAGATGATTCTTTCTGGTGAGATGATTCTTTCTGGTGAGAAGATTGCTAGCGGGACTTCAGTACTTTGATAGCGCAGGTTAGATTAGAAAATCTATCTATCTATCTATCTATCTATCTATCTATCTATCTATCTATCTATCTATCTATCTATCTGTCTATCTGTCTGTCTGTCTGTCTGTCTGTCTATCTGTCTGTCTGTCTATCTATCTATCTATCTATCTATCTATCTATCTATCTATCTATCTATCTATCTATGTCTGTCTGTCTGTCTGTCTGTCTGTCTATCTATCTATCTATCTATCTCTATCTATCTATCTATCTATCTATCTATCTATCTATCTATCTATCTATCTGTCTGTCTGTCTGTCTGTCTGTCTATCTATCTAACTATCTATCTATCTATCTATCTGTCTGTCTGTCTGTCTGTCTGTCTGTCTGTCTGTCTGTCTGTCTGTCTGTCTATGTGTACTGTTACGTTTATTGTTGTAAATCTGAAAGTTGTACAGGCATGCTTTAGCATTTGCAGGAAGACTAAAATATATCTCGTCTTTCTGTTTGGGCATGTAAAAAAATGAAAAGCAAGAAGAGAAGAGATGAGAACACTAAAACATTCACACTACAAAGTAATAGAATCATCATCATCATCATCATCATCATCATCATCATCATCATCAGGTGCCGTGCCGTCTGGCGTTGGCTATTATGCTTCTCCAGAGTACCCGATCCTTCATGCAGGCCATCAGCTCAGTTCCTGATCTCCTCTCACACCATCCCGTCAGACTGTCCAGTATCATTTCTCTTGGTCTTCCTCTTGATCTTCTTCCTTCTATTTTTCCTGTTGTTATAATATTTTCAATGCCCCCTCTTCTCATTGCATGTCCTATGAAAGTACATTGTCTCTCTCTTATCTTTCTGACAAGGTTTTTTGTCTCTCCAGCTCTTCTCATACATTCTTCATTAGTTATTTTTGCTGTCCAGGGGATTCGCAACATTCTTCTAATAAACCACATTTCTGCTGCTTCCAATGATTTTTGTGCAGACCTGCCTATTGTCCATGATTCACTTCCATATAACAAGATAGGTTCAATATAGCATTTTAGGACTCGTTTTCTAACATTCATTGATAAGGATGTGTTGGCTAATATGTTTCTCATTCTCTGAAATGCAGTCTTTGCTTGGCCTGTTCTGTTCCTAATTTCTGATCTGCATTTCCCATCTGAACTTATTACTGATCCAAGGTATCTGAATTTCTGCACCTGCTTTAGAATAGTTCCATTTAATTTTATACTGCATGCTGGTGGATTCTGTTTCTTAGATATAACCATAGTCTCTGTCTTTTTGATGTTCAAAGTAAGGCCTTTCTGTTCACTTTCTTTGGCGACTTTATCCAAGAGATTTTGCAGGTCTTGTTGGTTCTCAGCTATCAGTACTGTGTCGTCAGCATACCGAAGGTTGTTAATATTGTATCCTCCTACTTTTATACCTGTTTCTCCAATGATTGTTCTTAGAATATTCTCACTGTACAGAGAAAAAATGTCTGGAGATAGTACACATCCTTGTCGCACCCCTTATTTTATATGTTGATATTTTCCAGTTCTATTTTCAACTCGAACTGCTGCTTCTTGCTGCCAGTATAGATGTTTTACAATCCTCAGGTCTTTGCTGTCTATATTGATGTCTTCAAGCATTTTAATAATTTCATATGTTTCACCTTGTTGAATGCCTTGGTGTAATCAATGAAGCATAAGTAGAGATCTTTCTGTACTTCTAAAGCTCTTTATTTATTACAAACAAATAAAAAAATTCTTTGCAGTGGATAAAAAAGTCGTATTATTTTTATATGTCCACAAACTGATTTTTAATATAAAATGTGCGCGCGATCACAGACAACTCTACAGAGGTTACACTGCGGCGAAGGAGGATGGGTAGGTTCCAGCCTGCATTTTATCTGGGCCTAGAAAAGTTCTCTTATTTTAAAGAAGGGGCCCTTGTCTTGAGGGTCTTTGCAGTAGATGAAAACAGAATAGCCAATTAACATGGCTGGCATGGTTGTACCTAGCATTCTAACATGGTTGGCATGGTTGTACCTAGCTTTCTAACATGGCTGGCATGGTTGTACCTAGCTTTCTAACATGGCTGGCAGCGTATGTAGTTCTTGGTTGTACTTAGCTTTCTAACATGGCTGGCAGAGTATGTAGTTCTTGGTTGTACTTAGCTTTCTAACATGGCTGGCAGAGTATGTAGTTCTTGGTTGTACCTAGGTTTCTAACATGGCTGGCATGGTTGTACCTAGCTTTCTAACATGGCTGGCATGGTTGTACTTAGCTTTCTAACGTGGCTGGCAGAGTATGTAGTCCTTGGTTGTACCTAGCTTTCTAACATGGCTGGCATGGTTGTACCTAGGTTTCTAACATGGCTGGCAGAGTATGTAGTTCTTGGTTGTACTTAGCTTTCTAACATGGCTGGCATGGTTGTACCTAGGTTTCTAACATGGCTGGCAGAGTATGTAGTTCTTGGTTGTACTTAGCTTTCTAACATGGCTGGCAGAGTATGTAGTTCTTGGTTGTACCTAGGTTTCTAACATGGCTGGCATGGTTGTACCTAGCTTTCTAACATGGCTGGCATGGTTGTACTTAGCTTTCTAACGTGGCTGGCAGAGTATGTAGTCCTTGGTTGTACCTAGCTTTCTAACATGGCTGGCATGGTTGTACCTAGGTTTCTAACATGGCTGGCAGAGTATGTAGTCCTTGGTTGTACCTAGCTTTCTAACATGGCTGGCATGGTTGTACCTAGGTTTCTAACATGGCTGGCAGAGTATGTAGTCCTTGGTTGTACCTAGCTTTCTAACATGGCTGGCATGGTTGTACCTAGCTTTCTAACATGGCTGGCATGGTTGTACCTAGCTTTCTAACGTGGCTGGCAGAGTATGTAGTCCTTGGTTGTACCTAGCTTTCTGGAAGATAATCTGGTTGTCTTTTTTTAACATTTACGGGTTTCTTTTAGTTTTTTAAAGACAACTTTTTCTTCGGGAACAACAAAAAACAAACAGAAAAAAGTCTTTCCAAACTGTTGTACAGACAGTTAACAGGGAGGTACAGGCAGTAGTGGACTGTCTTTCTGTGTCAACAAGATGAATTCTTGGATCGTGCCGTCTAGAGGAGGGGGAGAGAGAGAACTCTGGCAACACAGAGCGAACTTCAGCTGGCATTAAGATGATGAAAGTGAAAAGTAATAAGTTTGATTAAAAGTGAAAGGTTTGTCAGTGAAATATGTGTTTGTGTTTGGTCTGTGTAATACAAAATCATATAGTAATAGCGGAGATCATAACTAGAAAAAAAAGGGGGGGGGGAGTAGTCAGGTCACATATCTAGAGACGGGGGGGGGGGTTTGGGTTGTAGGGGCCCCTGCTAAGTTTATGTTAAAGTCCTGGGACCCTTGCTAAGTTTATGTTAAAGTCCTGGGACCCTTGCTAAGTTTATGTTAAAGTCCTGAGGCCCTTGCTACGTTTATGTTAAAGTCCTGGGGCCCTTGCTACGTTTATGTTAAAGTCCTGGGGCCCTTGCTAAGTTTATGTTAAGGTCCTGGGACCCTTGCTAAGTTTATGTTAAAGTCCTGAGGCCCTTGCTAAGTTTATGTTAAAGTCCTGGGGCCCTTGCTAAATTGATATTAAAGTCCCGGAACTCTTGCTAAACTTCTGTTAAAGTCTTGGGATCATTGCTAAACTTATTCTAAAAGTCCTGGGGCCCTAGCTTAATTTATGTTAAAATACTGGTGCTTTGCTAAATTTATGTTAAAGTACTGGGACACTTGCTAAATGTATGTTTAAATACTGCTGCCCGTGCTAAATTTATGTTAAAGTCCATCGGCCCTTGATAAGTTTATGTTAAAGTCCATCGGCCCTTGATAAGTTTATGTTAAAGTCCAAGAACTTGTGCTAAGTTTATGTTACAGTCCTGGGTATCTATTTTTATCCAAGAGTTCGTCTGTGTTTTATTTTTTTGACCACTCTTTGGACTCTTGCTTTACTCGCGTCACAAGATCTCTGGGCTCTTGACAGCTGCACAAAACTCGGAGAAGACACACACACAAAGAACGTCCATTTTTTAAATTAAAATAACTGAGAGTATTTCCGTCATTATCTAAAGTGCTGTGCATTTGTTGAGGCTGTCTATTACAACATTTCTAACAAGAGAAGATGGTATGTTAAAGCTTAGACAGCAAGACTAAGACGAACACAGACAGAGAGAGACAGACAGACAGAGACAGAGAAAGCGACAAAGGGAGACGAGGAGAAAGATAAAAAGAGAGAGAGAGAGAGACGGGAAAAGACAGATACCAAAAGACAGACAGACAGACAGACAGACATATATATACATATAGAGAGAGAGAGAAAGAGAGAGAGAGAGAGAGATAGCGACAGAGGGGAACTAGGAGAAAGAGACAGAGAGACGGAGAGAGACGGACAAAGATAGAGAGCGACAGATAAAGACAGAGACATAGATCGACAGAGTGGGAGAGACAGAAAGAGGCAGAGAGAGCGACAGAGGGAGAGAACATATTATAACAACATGAAAAAATAGAGGGAAGAAGAGCCAAGGGGAAGGCTGAGAGAAATGATACGACAGTCTGACGAGGTGGTGAACTGATAGGCTGCATGAAGGATCGGGTATTATACAGAAACTCAGTAGTCAACGCCAGCCGGCTCGGCACATGATGATGATGCTGGTGAAGACGACGATATCTGTAGCGAGTTACTTCTTGTCTGGACTCGTCTGACAAAGTTAAGGGTAGCCTGTTACGCCATGGAGGCAAACAAGGATCGTGGTATTATTGCCCATGATTTCTAAAACATGTCCGGACACTGGAGGGTCACGTGGTCACACCACACCTGGTCGCCTTTCCTTCCCCGACACCGGAAAAAGCAGGATACTCATTCCTGTTGCCGGGTAAGTGGAGCGTTTTCGGTCCTTCAGATTCGAACCACCGATCTTTGCCATGAGAGGCTAGTACGCTGCCCACTGTGCCACACATGCGCCCACTTGTCTGGTAACAACTGATTATTTCTTTAATCGTTTTTTTTTCATTGTTTCAAGATGATCTGTCTTCCAGTAAATGATCGTTGGGGAAGGGAGTTATCCTGTAAACCTCTAGTCTTAGGAAGAGTGGCGCCCGTGTAGTAGTAGTCTGGAGGCTCAAGTCTTAGGAAGAGTGGCGCCCGTGTAGTAGTAGTCTGGAGGCTCAAGTCTTAGGAAGAGTGGCGCCCGTGTAGTAGTAGTCTGGAGGCTCAAGTCTTAGGAAGAGTGGCGCCCGTGTAGTAGTAGTGTGGAGGCTCAAGTCTTAGGAAGAGTGGCGCCCGTGTAGTAGTAGTGTGGAGGCTCAAGTCTTAGGAAGAGTGGCGCCCGTGTAGTAGTAGTGTGGAGGCTCAAGTCTTAGGAAGAGTGGCGCCCGTGTAGTAGTAGTGTGGAGGCTCAAGTCTTAGGAAGAGTGGCGCCCGTGTAGTAGTAGTCTGGAGGCTCAAGTCTTAGGAAGAGTGGCGTCCGTGTAGTAGTAGTGTGGAGGCTCAAGTCTTAGGAAGAGTGGCGCCCGTGTAGTAGTAGTGTGGAGGCTCAAGTCTTAGGAAGAGTGGCGCCCGTATAGTAGTAGTGTGGAGGCTCAAGTCTTAGGAAGAGTGGCGCCCGTGTAGTAGTAGTGTGGAGGCTCAAGTCTTAGGAAGAGTGGCGCCCGTGTAGTAGTAGTCTGGAGGCTCAAGTCTTAGGAGGAGTGGCGCCCGTGTAGTAGTAGTCTGGAGGCTAGTAGGGTCATTAGCTTCTTCTTCTTCTTCCTCTTCTTCTTATTCTTCTTTTTCTTCTTCTTCTTCTTTCTTTCCTTCTTCTTCTTCTTCTTCTTTCTTGTTGTTGTTGTTGTTATTCTTCTTCTTCTGCATTCTAAGTTGTTGGTCACATCAGATCCTGATCCCTGTCGACATGGCACAGCCCGCAGTCCTCTCCAGATCCTGATAGGAGCCCCAAAGCTTTTGCCCCAAGCTTGGATGCTCTGGCCATGTCTCACGTCTCATGTCCGTACAGTTTGGGCACTCTCGAAGGATATGTTCTGGAGTCAGATATGTTGCGATCAGTTTGTGACTACTAACTGTCCCATTCTTGCTAAAGTTTTATGAGACTGAAAATATACTGGTGAAAATGTCATAAATATACCACAGAAAACGCTGTAAATATGCTACTGGAAATGTTGGAAATGTTACTAAAACGCTGTAAATATGCTACTGTAAATGTTGGAAATGTTACTAAAACGCTGTAAATATGCTACTGTAAACACAGAAAATACATAAATTACTGAAAGAAAACAGAAAACGAAAGAAACTTTGAAAGACTTTCTATAGGAAGAATCTGTTGTAAGAGAGACGC
>CM019710.1:27870562-27923429 GCA_009760885.1 Achatina immaculata | reverse complement strand
TTTGTAGAATGTCTGGAATAGATTGATAATTGTATGATAAATGAATGTCAGACGGACCTGCATGCCCTATTCTTAACCTTTTGGAAATAAAGATCATGATTTTTCATTCAGTATCTATCATTCTGTATCTGAGTATATCATTCAGTATCTGAGTATATCATTCCGTATCTGAGTATATCAGTCATTATATAAGAATATCATTCAGTATCTGAGTATATCATTCAGTATCTGAGTATATCATTCAGTATCTGAGTATATCATTCAATATCTGAGTTTATCATTCAGTATCCGACTAAAGAGAAGAGTCAATGAGGTTATGACATCCGCTGATTGTTGTTATTGTGTGCTGTTTCTTTTTGCTGTTTGTATTTTTTAGTTATTATTGCTGTTGTTATTGTTAATTTTGCTGTTATTGTTATTGTTGCTGTTGTTGTCCTTGTTCTTGCTGTAGTTGTAGTTGTTATTGCTGTTGTTATTGTTATTGTTGCTGTTGTTGTCCTTGTTCTTGCTGTTGTTGTAGTTGTTATTGTTGGTGTTGTTATTTTACTGCACGCTTACCTGACATGAAACCTGCCGTAGGCTGTGCTGTGTCCGCTGTGCAACAATTCTTCCACACAAAGCTGTTGAAAGTCAGAAGTTCGGCTAATTACTTTCAAGTGGACTGTCTCCCTCACAGAAAATCCAGCAGCCATCTTGTCGCCTCTCTCTCTCTCTCTCTCTCTCTCTCTCTCTCTCTCTCTCTGATATCTGTTTAGAAAAACAAAAGTTCCTCTACTCTTCATAATGCATGTTCTTGGACGCTCGTTCGTGACACTATGCCTGGTTGGGGACATGTTCTGGAACATCTATCACTCTGACACTGCATGTTCTGTTTGGTACCAGAGACTCTGTCAGCCGTTCTTGTCCTGTAATTCTGTCAGAGAATGCTCAACATAAACATTTATTACGTATCAAGTTTGAGACAGAAGTAATCATTACAAAGAAATGAAACTTTATCAGCTTGTATAGATTATTTGCTTCCCAGCAGCCGGTGATGTATATACCGGTAGCAGGTTTTTCTGTCATACACTTTAGCCTCATTGCGTAGCATACACATTTGTTAGCATTATATAGGACATACTTTTAGCAGCATTATATAGGACATACTTTTAGCAGCATTATATAGGACATACTTTTAGCAGCATTATATAGGACATACTTTTAGCAGCATTATATAGGACATACGTTTAACAGCATTATATCGCACACACTTTTGACAACATTATAAAGCACATACTTTTAACAGCATTATATAGCACATATTTTTAACAGCATTATATAGCACACACTTTTTTAACATCACTGTATAGCTCTCACCTTTAGCTACTTCCAGCCAGCTCTGTTTCAGTTCTCTCTTCTTTTCTTCGCATTTCATCTCATCGCCTTCAAACTGTCTCGCATCCATCTTCCTCCAGAACAAACACTGGACGAGAGAGCAAGAATGAGAGAAAGTGAGAGAGAGAGAGAGAGAGAGAGAGAGAGAGAGAGAGAGAGAAATTAGCAACTAAGAATGAAATGAAGAAAAACCACTAAAAACCAGAAAAAAAATCTAATTGTATTTGAAAACAGTCCCCATGTAACAAACAGCTGGGGGAAATCGTCTTAGAGACACTGACAGATTAGCCACCATCCTGGGCCCCTAAGCTAAACGTAGTAAGGGCCTCTAGGCTAAAAGTAGTAAGGTCCATAGGCTAAATAGAATAAGGGCCCTGGGCTAAACATTGTAATGGCCCCTAGGTTAAACGTTGTAAGGGCCCCTGGGCTAAACTTTATAAGGTCCCTGGGCTAAACGTTGTAAGGGCCCCTGGGTTAAACTTTATAAGGTCCCTGGGCTAAACGTTGTAGGGGCCCCTGGGCTAAACTTTGTAAGGCCCCTGGGCTAAACTTTGTAAGGGTCCATGGGCCAAACGTGGTAAGGGCACCTGAGTTAAAATTAGTAAAGGTCCCTAGCTAAACTTAATAAGGGCCCTTGGGCCAAACTTAGTAAAGGCCCCTGCGCAAAACGTAATAAGGCCCCAGTTTCCTCCGACCTGTACTCTCAGTCTCCAGATATATGACCTGATACCCCTCTGTTTATGATTTCTACTTTTACCATACGACCTTGTATTACACAGACCAAACACAAACTTATACGTCGTTGTCTGTTGTATAACATAACTTGTTAGTGTAGTAATAATAGTTATAAATGATTGTTATATGAAATAATAACTTGTATTTATACTGTTTTCCCCCAGTGACTTGGGCCTCTTGCTTTTCGGGCCCCATAGACTTAGTACTGTTATGGTTAATCCGCCGTTGCCTGAAGACAATTGTTAAAATATACAGAAATATATCAAAGGTTAAACAGTAAAGATAATTCTGACGATGTTATTGACAAGAATGATACAGACGGGGGAGTTTTGTTTTTTTTTTTGTCTGAGAAGGGACAAAAGAGAAACTGTTTTGTGTCTCCATGGGAAATGTAAAATTTTCATGAAATGTAATATTCTTATGAAATGTAATATTGTTATGAAGAAGGCTTTGTTAACTCCTCAGCTCCTAAACATTTACAGAGTTGGTAGATCTTGTGATCTCAGAGATATATGGTAGGTCTTGTCATTCAGTGATCACAGGGATATCTGGTAGGTCTTGTCAGTCAGTGATCACAGAGATATCTGGAAGGTCTTGTCATTCAGTGATCACAGAGATATCTGGTAGGTTTTGTCAGTCAGTGATCACAGAGATATCTGGAAGGTCTTGTCAATCAGTGATCACAGAGATATCTGGTAGGTCTTGTCAGTCAGTGATCACAGAGATATCTGGTAGGTCTTGTCAGTCAGTGATCACAGAGATATCTGGTAGGTCTTGTCAGTCAGTGATCACAGAGATATCTGGTAGGTCTTGTAGGTCAGTGATCACAGAGATATCTAGGCATAGTATAAATAAAATAAAAGGCAGTACATTTCTAGCCTAGGCTATATTTTAAAATGAGAGACAGTGAGAGATCACTCTAGCTGAGAGAGAGAGAGAGTGTGTGAGAGACTGAGATAAGAAAATGGGAGAGAGAATGAGTGAGAGAATGAGTGAAAGAGAGTTAAAGAGAGTGAGAGATTGGGAGAGATTAAGAGAGAGAGAGAGTTAAAGAGAGTGAGTGTGTTAAAGAGAGTGAGAGAGTAGGAGAGAGTGTGAGTGAGAGAGAGTGAGAGAGTGGAAGAGAGTGAGAGAGAGTTAAAGAAAGTGAAAGATAATGAGAGAGTGAGGAGAGAGTTTGAGAGAAAATGTATGTGAGTGAGGGGGTGAGAGAGGGAGAGAGTAAGAGAGTAAGAGAGAGAGATTAATTGATGGATTAAACTTTATTTCAAAGGGTTAAGAATTGGGCAGCCAGGTCCGTCTGACATTCTGCCCTTTATGACACAACATTCTCTCTGCTCTCTCTGTGATAGAGAGAGAGAGAGAGAGAGAGAGAGAGAAAGTGTATGTGAGAGAAAAAGTGAAACCAAAAGAGTGGAATTTCACGAAGTAATTTCCTTTTAGTTTCTGTCTATCAGAATTTTCCATCAATATTTACTCTGCCAGATCATCAACATTAGCTGCGGAGTGAGATAGTTAAACATGAGACGCGCTGAAAAGAAGAAAGAAGAGAAAAGAGATAAAGACTTAAATGAACTTGCTGCTGTGAAAGAGCCACCACCCTTTCTCTTTAAGGTAGTTCTTGTTCCTGCCTGCCAAAATTATGGGATGTCCCGGCGAGTACTTCATTTACGATCTGAGTATAAACTAAAGGGCAGATTATTAAACAAACAAAAAATTGACCACAAAAAAAAAGGAATTGGATATCCCTGCCACATGATGATGTTGTGGCTAAAGTTTTTGACGACACCAGAAACCTGACAGAGTAAAACTGAACACAGCCCTGGCTCACAAACAAAAGAAGTAAGAACACCATACGGCAAGATAAATGAAAACATCGTAGATGTGGTAAATGATACGAGATAAATGATGAGATTTTGAACAAAATAAAACTGATGACGTGTGACCTGGCTGGTCTTTATCTGCCCATAAATCTGTTTCTGGTTAGTTTAACTGTTGTCCTGGAGGTTTGTTTTTTAGAGGCAGACAACTTTACATAGTGAAAACATAGAAGAAAACAAAGACTTTATATGTAACTTACTCGGTGACACAGTTCTAGGGGGGGGGGTGGTTTAAGGTCGTGTCAATGGCATAGTGGTTAGTGTCTCCGTTTTAACACGCTGAGGTCGGTGATTCAAGTCCGGTCGGAGGCACTCCACCCGTCCAGCTGTAGAAATGGGTACCTGACTATTTTTTTCAAGCTGGGAAAGAAAAGAAGTCCAGGCATCATGCTGACCACATCATCTTTTAGAATGTTGGCAGGTCGAGGAAAATATGAATACCAGCATCATGTCATATAAAGAAACAACGCCTTGTTGGCAGAAATGTTGGCAGAAATGTTGGTAGAAATGTTGGTAGAAATGTTGGTAGAAATGTTGGTAGAAATGTTGGCAGAGACGTTGGTAGAAATGTTGCCAGAAATGCAGATGAAGCCACTGACAGCAATTATTGAGGAAAGACGCTGGCGATGGTTGGGACATGTGCTCCGAATGACTGACAACTCACTATCAAAAATAGCACTAAAATGGACACCACAGGGGAACAGAAGTAAGGGTAGACCAAAAGAGACATGGAGAAGAACAACAAAAAGGATGTCGAGCAACAGAGGGCTCACCTGGGCAAGAGCAGAAAAAAGGCAAAGGACAGGCATTTGTGGAAAACTCTTGCGGAAGCCCCATGTGCCCTGGGCACTTAAGGTTCAGAGAGAGAGATATATAGATAGACAGATAGATAGACAGACAGACAGACAGACAGACAGATAAATAGATAGACAGACAGACAGAGAGACAGACAGATAAATAGATAGATAGATAGACAGACAGACAGACAGACAGATAGATAGATAGATAGATAGATAGATAGATAGATAGATAGATAGATAGATAGATAGATAGATAGATAGACAGACAGACAGACAGACAGACAGACAGACAGATAAATAGATAGATGGATAGATAGATAGATAGACAGACAGACAGACAGACAGACGGACGGACGGACGGACAGACAGACAGATAGATAGATAGATAGATAGATAGATAGATAGATAGATAGATAGATAGATAGATAGATAGATAGATAGATAGATAGATAGATAGATAGATAGATAGATAGGAGCAGCGAGAGAGTAACAAACTTGGTCAGATTTCCTATTTCCTCTACTTTAGTACGTAAATTATTCATGAAAAATTCTGTTAAATCCTTCCTGGTTAAAAGCAAGACAATTTTTAGCTGGTGAAAGTCTGTCCTATAAACCGAGTTAAGATATTTCTTCTTTTATAACAGCTATAACTGGTCAGGACTTGGACTGTCTCCCCAAGTTTTCTGACTTTAAGATGTGTCACCTACAAGGTTTTCATATCTGAGAGTTTTACAACCAGTACTTACATTTTGTTCACCAGCATATCTCACGCTTATTTAGGGGTCAGCATAACTCATTTAGGGGTCAGCATAACTCATTTAGGGGTCAGCATTACACATTTACGGATTACCATAACTCATTTAGGGATTAGCATAAATCATTTAGGATCAGAATTACTCACGCTTTTTAGGGGTGGTCAGCATAACTCATTTGAACACGTGAAACTCTGAAGAGGACATTGTTAAGAGAGGCCAAATTAACAGGCATAAAATCCCTTGAGGGCGAACTACCTTGCGAGCCCTATGTGACGTTTAATAGCACGGGAAGGATATAAGATATAAGATAACTCATTTAGGGGTCAGCACAACTCACGCCTTTTTTAGGAATGTGGAGAGTGAGCAAGAACAAGAGTGGCCTTGTCTCTTATTTCTCTTATTTCTCTTGCGTCTCATATGAAGTTGGATCCTAGAGTGTATAAGAGGTAAAAATAGTGTATCTTATCTTATATCTTATATCCTTCCCGTGCCGTTAGACGTCACATAGGGCTCGCAAAGTAGTTCGCCAATTTTTCTGTCTTCGGCGAGTCTTTCAACCTCATCAAAGGATTTTATGCCTGTTAACTTGGCCTCTCTTAATAATGTCCTCTTCAGAGTTTCACGCGGTCTGCCCCTTTTTCTTCGGCCTGTTGTGTTCCACTTGATAGCTTGTTTTGGGATTCTCTGATCATTTCTTCTCATCAAGTGACCAACATATGTCCATCTCCTTTTCCTGATCACCCGTGAGACTGGTTGTTGTTCAGTCATCTGTCTTATCTCTGCATTGTTCTTGAATTCATTCCACTTGATGCCGAGTATTTTCCTTAGGCATTTGTTTTCAAAAGAGTCTAATTTCTTTTCTATTTCTTTAGTTGTTTTCCAGCTTTCGCATGCATAAATGAGGGTGGATATTACATTTGAATTGAATAGTCTTAACTTGGTTTTTGTGCTTATAACTTTTGAATTCCATATGTTCTCAAGATTCTTGAAGATTGATGCTGCTTTTGCAATTCTGATCCTAACTTCCTTTCTAGTGTCACCATCCTGGTCTATGTAGCTGCCAAGGTATGCAAATTGATTGACTTCTTCAATATCTGTCCCTTCTATGTGTATTTTTCCATTTTGATTGATGGGAATTTTCATTATTTTTGTTTTGTCCTTGTTAATTTCAAGTCCTATTTTGCTAGCCAGTGAAGATAGGCTATCTGTTTTTTCTTGCATGGAATTCACATTATTACTGATAAGAGTTATGTCATCAGCAAAATCAAGATCTTCTAGTTGGGTCCCATGTACCCAGTCAATACCTGTGTTACCTGTGCAGCATTTTGTCATTATGAAGTCTATTGTAATCCCAAAAAGTAAAGGAGACAGTATACATCCTTGTTTCACGCCTGTTTCAATCTGGAACCATTCACTCATCCCTTCTTCTGTCTTGACTGCACAACCATATCCATTGTATAAGTCCTTAACGATGTTGACAATTTTAGATGGTATTCCATATAGACATAAAATAGTGTATACAACTTACAAAAACTATTATATTGTTTTTGTATGTGATTCTTGAAAAAAGGCTTTTGTCGAAATACTAGATAGTTGTATGTCTTACATCTATATGTCCTCATCTTGCTTTCTGTCATTATTGTTTCTGCCCACGTTCCTCATTCTTTCTATCTTTTAATAAAACTCAACCACACATCTCTGTCTGCTCTTAAACAAAACTCTTTCTTGTATTCTTATTTGTTATATCATTCCTGTCTATCTTTAGAACAAAACACTTTCTTGTATTTTTATTTGTTATATCATATATGTCTGCTCTTAGAACTAAATCCTTTCTTGTATTCTTATCTGTTATACAATCTCTGTATGCTCATAGAACAAAATCCTTTTTTGTATTTTTAATTCTTACATCATCTCTGCCTGCTCTTAGAACAAAATCCGTTCCTTATTTTTATTTCTTATATCGTCACTGTCTGCCTTTAGAACACAACCCCTTCCTGTATTCTAATTGATTAGATCATCTCTGTCTCCTCTTAGAACAAAATCCTTTCTTATATTCTTATGTGTTATATCTTCTCTGTCTGTTCTGAGAACAAAATTCTTTCTCGCATTCTTATGTGTTATATCAACTCTGTATGCTCTTAGAACAAGAAACTCTTGTATTCTAATTTGTTATTTCATCTCTTTCTGCTCTTAGAATGAAATCCTTTCTTGTATTCTTATTTGTTATATCATTTCTGTAGGTTCTTAGAAGAAAATCCTTTATTGTATTTTTATTTGTTATATCATCTCTTTCTGCTCTTAGAAGAAAATCCTTTATTGTATTTTTATTTGTTATATCATCTCTGTCTGCTCTTAGAACAAAACCTTTTCTTAAATTCTAATTTCTTATATCATCTCTCACTTCTCTTGGAACAAAACCATTTCTTGTATTCTTATTTGTTATATCATCTCTGTCTGCTCTTAGAACAAAATACTTTTGTGTATTCTTATTTGTTATATCATCTCTGCTCTTAGAACAAAATCTTTTCTTGTATTTTTATTTCTTACATCATCTCTGTCTGCTCTTAGAACAAAATCCTTTCTTGTACTTTTATTTGTTTTATAATCCCTGTCTGACTTTAGAACGAAACCATTTCTTGTATTTTTATTTGTTATATTATCTCTGTCTGCCTTTAGAACACAATCCTTTCTTGTATTCTAATTTCTTAGACCATCTCTGTCTGCTTTTAGAACAAAATCCTTTCTTGTAATTCTTATGTGTTATATCGTCACTGTCTGCTCTTAGAACAAGACATTCTTGTATTCTTATTTGTTACATCGTCTTTGTCTACTCTTAGAACAAAACCCGTTCTTGTATTCTTATTTGTTATATCATCTCTGTCTGCTCTTAGAACAAAATCCATTCTTGTATTTTTATTTGTTAGATCATCTCTGTCTGCGCTTAGAACAAAACATTTTCTTGTATTTTTATTTCTTATATCATCTCTGTTTTCTCTTGGAACAAAATCCTTTCTTGTAATTTTATTTGTTATATCGTCCCTGTCTGCCTTTAGAACAAAACCTTTTCTTATATTTTTATTTCTTATGTCATCTCTGTCTGCTCTTAGAACAAAATCCTTTCTTGTATTTCTATTTGTTATAACATCACTGTCTGCTCTTAGAACAAAATCCTTTCTTGTATTTCTATTTGTTATAACATCACTGTCTGCTCTTAGAACAAAATCCTTTCTTGTATTTCTATTTGTTATAACATCACTGTCTGCTCTTAGAACAAAATCCTTTCTTGTATTTCTATTTGTTATAACATCACTGTCTGCTCTTAGAACAAAATCCTTTCTTGTATTTCTATTTGTTATAACATCACTGTCTGCTCTTAGAACAAAACCCTTTCTTGTATTATTAATTGTTTGATCATTTCTGTCTGCTCTTATAACAAAACTCTTTCTTGTATTTTTATTTCTTATATCATCTGTAAGCTCTTAGAAAAAAATCATTTCGTGTATTTTTATTTTTACATCATCTCTTTATGCTCTTATAACAAAACCTTTTCTTATATTTTTATTTATGTCATCTCTGTCTGCTCTTAGAACAAAACCCCTTCTTATATTCTTATTTATTGTACTGTATATCCGGGACATAAACATAGACTTTCTTGTTCGTCCGCTATTTCTTCGTCCCGTATGTTTTTGTATGAATAAGACATAAACTGATGTGCTACAACTCTCTTCTGGTTAATGAATAGAGCTCTTCTTATATTTTTCATTTCTTTTTAAAAGCTTTTTTTATCATCTTTTTTCTCTCATCTTTTAATTTATCCATCTTATTTGTGTTGAAGAACTCATAATTGTCCCACAAGATCCCATTATCCATATCCCACTTTTCTGTCTCAGAACTGTCTATTGAATGTGTCTTTCCTTTTATTGAGATGTAGATTGTTTACAAAGTCTCACTTAATATTGACTTCTCCAGAGTTCTCCCATGTATGTGTATTTTCTCTTTTCACTGGTTTCCATTGGTTGGGCACAATTTACCATCGCTTTAAAAAAATCGATAGCTAATCTTTCATTTTAATTCTTTAAACTCACATAGCTGGTCTACTAATTTCTATCTCTCTCTGTGTGTCTCTCTCTCTCTCTGTCTCTCTCTCTCTTTCTCATTTATCGATTCTACAATTCATCTGGCCACTCATGCATGCCGTCAGGTCAACAGCAGATTTAGCAGGAGGCCTGTAATTGCCAGCGCTCGGGTGACTGACACTACAGGTTTGACCTCTAATTACTTCTGACACGGCGACGTGTTGAAAACATAAGCACACCTGAACAAATCTACGCTCATCACCGCCTTCCGGGACTCACCATCTCCTTCCTTTTCTCACCATCTCCTTCCTGAACTCACCATCTCCTTCTTGAACTCACCATCTCCTTCTTGAACTCACCATCTCCTTCCTGTTCTCACCATCTCCTTCCTGAACTCACCATCTCCTTCTTGAACTCACCATCTCCTTCTTGAACTCACCATCTCCTTCCTGAACTTACCATCTCCTTCTTGAACTCACCATCTCCTTCCTGAACTCACCATCTCCTTCCTGAACTCACAATCTCCTTCTTGAACTCACCATCTCTTTCCTGTACTCACCATCTCTTTCCTGTACTCACTATCTATTTCCTGAACTCACCATCTCCTTCTTGAACTCACCATCTCTTCTTGAACTCACCATCTCTTTCCTGTACTCACTATCTCCTTCCTGTACTCACTATCTCCTTCCTGAACTCACCATCTCCTTTCTGTACTCACCATCTCCTTCCTGTACTCACCATCTCCTTTCTGTACTCACCATCTCCTTCCTGTACTCATCGTCTCCTTCCTTATTGTCTAGCATCATGATTTTCTATATTTGTCGGATTGTAGCGTCTCTCTCTCTTTCCTACACACACACAGAGGGAGAGACATAAAGAGTAGAAGAAGTGTGTATGGCTATATGTGAATGCATGTGTCTATAGACACTGACCAAACTTCAGGTTATAGTTGTTAGTTACAATGAGCAGGGATCTAGCCATGTCATGAGGTTTTCAGTAGTAACAAAATCTCTTGAGCAGCCCAGTCTTTAGTTAGAAAATTTAGATTGTTGATCTCGGTGTGTGTGTTTATGTGAATGTGTGTGTGTGTGTGCACTGTGGGGTGGAGTGCGGAAAGAGAGAAATCATAAGAGACAGAGAAGTGTGGGAGAAGTGTAGAATTCAAGCGAAGAAAGTAAACAACTGGAGAAAACAATGACAATGATTTTCCCATGACCTGACATGTCTGAACTGGCTACAGTTTGTGAGACTTTACTTGACTACAATTTGTAAGTCTTTATTTTACTTGAATACAATTTGTAAGAATATATTTTACTTAAATACAATTTGTAAGACTTTATTTTACTTAACTACAATTTGTAAGAATATATTTTACTTAACTGCAATTTATAAGACTTTATTTTACTTGACTGCAATTTAGAAGGCTTTATTTTACTTTACTACAATTTGTAAGACTTTATTTTACTTGACTGCAATTTGTAAGACTTTATTTTACTTAACTACAATTTGTAAGACTTTATTTTACTTGACTGCAATTTGTAAGACTTTATTTTACTTAACTACAATTTGTAAGACTTTATTCTACTTGACTGCAATTTGGAAGGCTTTATTTTACTTGACTTGACTAAAATTTGTAAGACTATGTTTTACCTGACTACAGTGCGTAAGACTATATTTTACTTGACTACAATTTGGAAGGCTTTGTTTTATCTGGCTACAATATGGAAGACTTTATTTTACTTGACTACAATTTGTAAGACTATATTTTACTTGACTAGAGTACAATTTGTAAGACTTAGCTTGACTCTAATACAATTTTAAAGATTTTACTTGACTCAATTACAATTAACAAAACTTTACTTGAGTCTACTACAACTTGTAACAGCTTACAACTTGTAACACTTTACTTGAACTACTACAACTTGTAAGACCTTACTTGACTCTGCTACAACTTGTAACACTTTACTTGACTCTACTACAACTTGTAACATTTTACTTCATTCTACTACAACTTGTAAGACCTTACTCGGCTCTACTACAACTTGTAACACCTTACTTGGCTCTATTACAACTTGTAAAATCTTACTTGACTCTACTACATCTTGTAAGACCTTACTTAACTCTACTACAGCTTGTAAGACCTTACTCGACTCTACTACAGCTTGTAAGACCTTACTCGACTCTACTACAACTTGTAAGACCTTACTCGACTCTACTACAGCTTGTAATACTTTACTTGACTCTACTACAACTTGTAATACTTTACTTGACTCTATTACAACTTGTAAGACCTTACTTGACTCTACTACAACTTGTAAGACCTTACTCGACTCTACTACAGCTTGTAATACTTTACTTGACTCTACTACAACTTGTAATACTTTACTTGACTCTACTACAACTTGTAAGACCTTACTTGGCTCTACTACAGCTTGTAATACTTTACTTGACTCTACTACAACTTGTAATACTTTACTTGACTCTACTACAACTTGTAATATTTTACTTGACTCTACTACAACTTGTAAGACCTTACTCGACTCTACTACAGCTTGTAATACTTTACTTGACTCTACTACAACTTGTAATACTTTACTTGACTCTACTACAGCTTGTAAGACCTTACTTGACTCTACTACAACTTGTAATACTTTACTTGACTCTACTACAACTCGTAATACTTTACTTGACTCTACTACAACTTGTAAGACCTTACTTGACTCTACTACAACTTGTAATACTTTACTTGACTCTACTACATCTTGTAAGACCTTACTTGGCTCTACTACAACTTGTAAGATCTTACTTGACTCTACTACAACTTGTAACACCTTACTTGACTCTACTACAGCTTGTAAGACCTTACTTGACTCTACTACAGCTTGTAAGACCTTACTTGACTCTACTACAGCTTGTAAGACCTTACTTGACTCTACTACAGCTTGTAAGACCTTCCTTGACTCTATTACAGCTTGTAAGACCTTACTTGACTCTACTACAGCTTGTAAGACCTTACTTGACTCTACTACAGCTTGTAAGACCTTACTTGACTCTACTACAGCTTGTAACACTTTACTTGACTCTACTACAGCTTGTAATACTTTACTCGACTCTACTACAGCTTGTAATACTTTACTTGACTCTACTACAACTTGTAATACTTTACTCGACTCTACTACAACTTGTAAGACCTTACTCGACTCTACTACAGCTTGTAAGACATTACTCGACTCTACTACAACTTGTAACACTTTACTTGACTCTACTACAACTTGTAATACTTTACTCGACTCTACTACAGCTTGTAATACTTTACTTGACTCTACTACAACTTGTAATACTTTACTTGACTCTACTACAACTTGTAAGACCTTACTCGACTCTACTACAGCTTGTAAGACATTACTCGACTCTACTACAGCTTGTAATACTTTACTCGACTCTACTACAGCTTGTAAGACATTACTCGACTCTACTACAGCTTGTAAGACCTTACTCGACTCTACTACAGCTTGTAAGACCTTACTCGACTCTACTACAACTTGTAAGACCTTACTCGACTCTACTACAGCTTGTAATACTTTACTACAACTTGTAACATTTTACTTCATTCTACTACATCTTGTAATACTTTACTTGACTCTACTACAACTTGTAATACTTTACTTGACTCTACTACAACTTGTAAGACCTTACTTGGCTCTACTACAGCTTGTAAGACATTACTTGACTCTACTACAACTTGTAACACCTTACTTCATTCTATTACAACTTGTAAGACCTTACTCGGCTCTACTACAACTTGTAACACCTTACTTCATTCTACTACAATTGTAAGATATTACTTGACTCTACTACAACTTGTAAGACATTACTTGATTCTACCTTAAGATCAGGAAACACGCAGCGAGGTCTCTTCAGGTTTATGGCACAACCTTTCTCGCAACACAGTACAGAGCTAAATAAGAGCAACTCAATCAAGAACAAGAGCAGCTAAATAAGAGCAACTCAATCAAGAACAAGAACAACTAAATAAGAGCAGGTCAGTCAATAACAAGAAGAACTAAATAAGAGCAACTAAATCATGAATAGAAAAAGTTAAATAAGATCAATTCAATCAAGAACAGAAACAACTAAATAAGAACATCTCAATCAAGAACAGGAATAGCTAAATAAGAGTGACTCAATCATGAAGAAGAACAACTAAATAAGAGCAACTCATCAAGAACAGGAACAGCTAAATAACAGCAACTCTATCAAGTACAAGAGCAGATAACCAATAGCAAATCAATCAATATCAAGAACAGCTAAATAAGAGCAACTCAGTATAGAACAAGAACAGCAAAATAAGAGCAAATCCATCAAGAGCAAGAAAAGGTAATTAGGAGAAACTCAGTTAAAAACAAGAACAGCTAAACAAGAGCGACTCAGTCAAGAACAAGAACAGCTAAATAAAAGCTAATCAATCTAGAACAAGAAGAACTAAATAAGAGCGACTCAATCAATAGTAAGAACAACTAAATAAGAGCAACTCAATCAAGAACAAGAACAGATAAATAAGAACAAATCAATCAAGGACAAGAACAGAGTTAATTTTTAGCGTTTCGCCATAAACTCTTTTAGAGGCATTAAAACAATAAATCATTTTAGTCATCTGGTTTTGTTTCGGAGCTGAGAAATTCGTAATTTTATGTTGTACATGTTTTAAAAATAGACATAGCATCAACTATGGCAGCCATGGTCTTTGATTAGAAGAAGGTTTGTGATTGTCATGGATGTTTGCTGGTTCTGGTAGAAAGTTAAATGACTCGAGGTATCCAGACAGAGCAGTGACATAAGAACTTAGCTGTAGGTGGTAGTTTTATATGTCGTCAGGAAGGAGAGAACTACATCCTGGAAACAGCGTACGTGACAACAGGTGCTGCTGGTTTACGTGGTTAAATATCTGTGCTCTAGAGATGGTGTGTGAGAGAGAGATACTGTGTGTGTGCGCGCGCGCTTGTGTGTTCCTTTAGATCAGTGCTTCTCAAAGGGTGGGGAATTTCGACTCTCTTTAGCGGAGATGTCATGGTTTAAGGGTTTAGTTTGGATCATGGGATTGACAGAACCAAACTGTTGGAACGTTGATCTTTCTGCATATAACAGTTCTACAGATTGTACATAATCTACGGGACATAACCACAGGTTGGGGGGGGGGTGTGACATTGTGATACATAATGATAAGGGGTTGCACCTAGCAAAAAGGGATGAGAACCACTCCAGTAGATGAGGGTGCATTCAATACTAAAATCTCTCAGGCAGACTCACTGACTAAGGAAGGAAGTTAAGAGATTTACAGGCAGACTCACTGACTAAGGAAGGAAGTTAAGAGATTTACAGGCAGACTCACGGAATAAGGAAGGAAGTTAAGAGATTTCCAGACAGACTCACGGAATAAGGAAGGAAGTTAAGAGATTTACAGGCAGACTCACTGACTAAGGAAGGAAGTTAAGAGATTTACAGGCAGACTCACGGAATAAGGAAAGAAGTTAAGAGATTTCCAGACAGACTCGCGGACTAAGGAAGGAAGTTAAGAGATTTACAGGCAGATTCACTGACTAAGGAAGGAAGTTAAGAGATTTACAGGCAGACTCACGGAATAAGGAAGGAAGTTAAGAGATTTACAGGCAGTCTCACGGAATAAGGAAGGAAGTTAAGAGATTTACAGGCAGACTCACTGACTAAGGAAGGAAGTTAAGAGATTTCCAGACAGACTCACGGAATAAGGAAGGAAGTTAAGAGATTTCCAGACAGACTCACGGAATAAGGAAGGACATGAGGAGATTTCCAGACAGATTCGCGGAATAAGGAAGGAAGTTAAGAGATTTCCAGACAGACTCGCGGACTAAGGAAGGAAGTTAAGAGATTTCCGGGCAGACTCGCGGACTAAGGAAGAAAGTAAGGAGATTACAAGACAGACTCACGGACTAAGGAAGGAAGTAGGGAGATTTACAGGCAGACTCACGGACTAAGGAAGGAAGTTAAGAGATTTCCAGGCAGACTCGCGGAATAAGGAAGGAAGTTAAGAGATTTCCAGACAGACTCGCGGACTAAAGAAGGAAGTAAGGAGATTTCCAGGCAGACTCAAGGACTAAGGAAGGAAGTGAGGAGATTTCCAGAATCCACAGTTTCTTTAGTTGTTTAACTTTTTGATGAGCGATAGATGTCCTCATTTTAATTTCCCTCATTGTATCTCCATTATTAGTTAGTAATGATCCAAGATATTCAAAACTCTCCACTTCTTCCAATTTTTCCTCATTGATGCATATTTCAGCTGCCTTATTTGTTTTGTCAGTTGTCATCAATTTAGTTTTCATCGCATAAAGATAGAAGTTCTGCTCTTCGCTGTTCTTGCGGACTGACATAATTAGTTTTTCCATACCTTTTTGTGTTGTGGACAGTAATACTGTGTCATCAGCATATCTAATCTCTGGTATTTCATAACCTCCAATTGTTATGGCATAATAATATTCTTTGTCTACATCTTCTCTAACATTCCTCATTATATTTTCAGTATACAAGTTAAATAAGTAAGGCAACAATATGCACCCCTGACGGACCCCTTGTTTTATGTCAAACCAAGTTGTTGTTTCACCGTTTACTCTTACTGCTGCTTGTTGGTCTAGATACAGCAGTGATGTTAATTGTATCAAATGTGTTGGAAATCCCATTTTGTCCATTATTTCCCAGAGTTTCTGGTGTTGTACACAATCAAATGCCTTTGAATAGTCCATAAAAGATAAATATAGATTCACATTAAATTCTCTGCATTTCTCTGTTATTAATCTTAGATTGAATATATGATCTCTTGATCCTCTTCCTTTCCTGAAACCAGCTTGGACCATATTGACTTCTTCTATTTTTTTACGAAGTCTACCCATTATGATTTTTAACATAATTTTACTGGCATGACTAAAGAGGGCAACAGTTCTGTAGTTTGTGCATAAATTCAGGTTACCCTTTTTTTTGGTAGTGGTATGAATACAGTTCTTTTCCATTCTTTTGGCCAAATACCTGAATGCCATATCTTTTTACATAGTGCATGATAGATTGTTGCACATTCCTTTCCTCCTGTTTTAATAAATTCAGCTGTTATCTCATCATATCCTGGTGATTTACCATTTTTCAGATTCTTTATTGCCCATAAAACTTCTTCTATTGTCGGTTCGGGTTCTTTCTCCTCCAATAATAATTCTCACTGTTGATTTCTGGTTTCACAGTTAGTTGTATCATACATTCCTCTGCAATATTCCTTCCATCTTTCTAGAATTTCCTCTTTCTCTATCAAGGTATTTCCCATCTCATCACAAATTACATTTAGCTTAGTTGTGGCATTTCTCGCCAATCTTGTATGTATTGTTTTTTTTTTTTGTCTTTTCTTATGTTTCTTCGTACTTCTTTTGTTTAAGATTTATATTTCTCTTTGTTGTTTGTCGCTTTCCATTTCGTCTTCATTTCTCTACATTGTTTTATCAGTTCTAGTGTGTCTGCTGTAATCCATCCATTCTTTTGTGTTTTCTTTAATGGAACCATGTCTTAAGCTGTTGTTATTAAGATATCTCTTGCCTGTGTAGCCAATTCATCTGGTGTCATCTCCTATACATCCATCAGTGTCTCAAAAAGGTTCTTCACTTCTATGCCGTATTTTTCTGGTATTTTTGTAAGATCAAAGTGGAGTGGTCTTGATCTACTGTCTTTTTTATCTTTATCTTCATATCTGCTAATAATAACTCATGGTCCATGTCACAATCAGCACCTGGTAAAGTTTTTGCTGATGTTATACTTGATCTCCACCTTCTTTGCACTAAAATTTAATCTATTTGATTCTCGGTTTTCCCATCATGTGGTGTCCATGTGTAAAGTCTTCTTGGATGTTGTTTAAAAAGTTTGTTAGCGACCATTAGCTCATTTTCCATGCAAAATGCCATTAGATTGTCACCTGCCTCATTTCTATGTCCTATGCTAAATTTCCCTACAACATGTCTTTCATCTTCTGCTCTTTCTGTATCAATCTTTGCATTAAAATCCGCCCTTACAATATAATTTGACCGTTCCTGGTCTATTGTCGTTTGCAGTGTGTTATAAAAGTCTTCTACTTCTTCTTCTTCTGCTGCTGATGTAGGTGCATATATCTGGATGAGTGTTACATTTCTACGAGTGCCCTTAAGTCTGATTGTGAGAATTCTATCACTTACTGGATTGTAGCCTAGTAATGCTTTTGATGTTGATTTGTCCAAGTAAAAAGCCACTCCATTCTTTCCTCCTATTTCTCCATCAGAGTATAAAAAGATATTATCATTCTCACTCTTAAAGTGTCCTAATCCTTTCCATCAATATTCACAGGTTCCCAAAATGTGTATCCCCGTTCTTTTCATCTCGTCACTTATTTGATACTTCCCCTCATACATACTTCTTACATTCCATGTTCCTACTCTTATTTTTCTTTTTAGTTTGATGCAGGGGTTTTCCTTAGTAACGCCGTCAGGATTTTGTCCATCATCACAGTTACTAGTACTGACCTCTGCCTCACACTCTTCCCCAGTGTTAAAATTAGATCTATCTGGCCTGGGGGACTCACCACCAGATCTTTTTCCTATTTGACTTTCCATGATTGCTGTTTGGGTTTCTTGGTATATTTCCAGAAGATAGTTTACCATTGCTTTCCTTCCGGGCAGTGACTGTACTAGTCAGTGATCATAGCCATTGTCCCTACATTGAGATCATCTGCCTACCACCATAAAATGGTGACCATTCATTCATTCATTTGCATGTCCTTTGCGGAACTTTGCCTCCCTAACAGCACTCCTGTAGGCCTCTCGGTTGTGAGCAAGATGGCCTGCTGCTGCTGCATCCATTTGCAGATCGTCAACGATGTCTTGCAGCCATCTTCGTTTGGTCTTCCTCTCTTTCTTTCTCCCATTACGTATCCTTCCAATAGGGTCTTCTCTAAATTATCATGACGTTTAATGTGTCCAAAATCATAACCAACATTATCTGTCGGCTGCTCTCCCATTCCATCCACCACCTTCTCCCATGGCTTCACGTCACCCTGATTGGGGGACTATACGGGTACTCCACCTTGCCAAAAGGTGTCCCGTAGACTGACGGAGGTAAGGAGGGGTCTTATCCCTACCGCGCTAACCTGGTTTCATTTATATAACGGGATATTTAAGGTTTCTGTAGTTTCCTCCCTCCTTCTGTTGTTTCCTCCTTCCTTCTGTTGTTTCCTCCCTCCTTCTGTTGTTTCCTCCCTCCTTCTGTTGTTTCCTCCTTCCTTCTGTTGTTTCCTCCCTCTTTCTGTTGTTTCTTCCCTCCTTCTGTTGTTTCCTCCCTCTTTCTGTTGTTTCTTCCCTCCTTCTGTTGTTTCCTCCCTCCTTCTGTTGTTTCCTCACTCCTTCTGTTGTTTCCTCCCTTCTTCTGTTGTTTCCTCCTTCCTTCTGTTGCGCAGGCGGCCCTTCCTCTATTACCTACAGATCTTAGCGTGAATATTTGTTTTTCCTGTGGTATATTGTCTGGTGGTAGTTATGTAACGTGGTAAAACCATTTGTCTTGTTGTTTCTTTGGTGTACTATCTGGTGGTAGTTATGTAACTTGGTCAACCCATCTTACTTGTTGTTTCTTTGATGTACTATCTGGTGGTAGTTATGTAACTTGGTCAACCCATCTTACTTGTTGTTTCTTTGGTGTACTATCTGGTGGTAGTTATGTAACTTGGTCAACCCATCTTACTTGTTGTTTCTTTGGTGTACTATCTGGTGGTAGTTATGTAACTTGGTCAACCCATCTTACTTGTTGTTTCTTTGGTGTACTATCTGGTGGTAGTTATGTAACTTGGTCAACCCATCTTACTTGTTGTTTCTTTGGTGTACTATCTGGTGGTAGTTATGTAACGTGGTAAAACCATTTGACGTTTTGTTTGTAGATATAGTATAATACTGGTATTACTCCAAACGTTTCCCTGGTGGTGTCTTTCTTATTTGGTCCCTTCTTGTCACATTTAGTGTTCTCCTTAAACATCTCATTTCTGTCGTGATTATTTTTCTTTTGTTCTTGGCTGTTAGTTTCCATAATTGACATGATAGCACAGAGCTGAGATGAATATTGTGTATTGATATCACATAGTTGAGATGAAGATTGTGTATTGATATCACAGAGTTGAGATGAAGATTGTGTATTGATATCACGGAGCTGAGATGAAGATTGCGTATTGATATCACAGAGTTGAGATGAAGATTGTGTATAGATATCACAGAATTGAGATGAAGATTGTGTATTGATATCACAGAATTGAGATGAAGATTGTGTATTGATATCACAGAATTGAGATGAAGATTGTGTATTGATATCACAGAATTGAGATGAAGATTATGTATTGATATCACAGAATTGAGATGAAGATTATGTATTGATATCACAGAATTGAGATGAAGATTATGTATTGATATCACAGAATTGAGATGAAGATTATGTATTGATATCACAGAATTGAGATGAAGATTATGTATTGATATCACAGAATTGAGATGAAGATTATGTATGATATCACAGAATTGAGATGAAGATTATGTATTGATATCACAGAATTGAGATGAAGATTATGTATTGATATCACAGAATTGAGATGAAGATTATGTATTGATATCACAGAATTGAGATGAAGATTATGTATTGATATCACAGAATTGAGATGAAGATTATGTATTGATATCACAGAATTGAGATGAAGATTATGTATTGATATCACAGAATTGAGATGAAGATTATGTATTGATATCACAGAATTGAGATGAAGATTATGTATTGATATCACAGAGGTGAGATGAAGATTGTGCTGTACAGTGCTCGTTTTGTTTCAGCTCTGACAGCCAGATGTAAGGCTCCTAATCAAAAGATGTGGACGTGAAAGGTGACCTGTGACCAGTTCTTGTCTTAAACGTTGTTAGATTAGAGTTTTATTTCAGCTCTCCTGGTCCTAGCTACCTGTATTTACAGGCTGAGGTAAAATCCCGTTTCCATGTCATCAAGGGAAAATGGGGAATACGGTGTTAGGCCCGTATTTTCCAAGACCTTCGGCACATGAAAGTGTCACGTGGTCAGTATCATTCCTGGCCACATTTACCTTACCTGATTTCTCTGGTACCCATTGTAAGAGGCTGGGTGGATCCCGGGGCCTTTTTGGTGTGGGGGTACCAGGAAAAAAATCCCCACATTTGGGAGCTGAACCCGGTACCACTGGATTAGCAGAGCGAGCGCCTAACCACTCAGTCAACTAGACCACTATCTGTATGTGGAGTAAACTGAAAATTCTGACGCTTTTTTTTCAGTCATACAGGACTGGTGATGATGATGATGATGATGATGATGGTGATGATGATGGTGATGATGATGATGATGATTTTGACAGTCTTACCACGGGGCTATGGTTACGCAAAGGGCCATAAAGTGGTTGGGTGGGAAGGTTGGGGGAGGGGGACCAGAACGCTGACAAACAGAAGAGAAAACTTTTCCTGACCCGGCAAAACTGTCCCCCCCCCCACCCACCCTATTAATTATCCATTCTCTTTTCCTTCACTTCGGGTCGGCCTTAAAACAAGGGAAGCCCAACATGTCGGCTTTAACATCTCCACGTCACTCTTAAAATCTCCATGTCACTCTTAAAATCTCCACGTCACTCTTAAAATCTCCACGTCACTCTTAAAATCTCCACATCACTCTTAAAATCTCCATGTCACTCTTAAAATCTCCACGTCACTCTTAAAACCTCCATGTCACTCTTAAAATCTCCACGTCACTCTTAAAATCTCCACGTCACTCTTAAAACCTCCATGTCACACTTAAAATCTCCACGTCACTCTTAAAACCTCCATGTCACTCTTAAAATCTCCATGTCACTCTTAAAATCTCCATGTCACTCTTAAAATCTCCACGTCACTCTTAAAATCTCCACGTCACTCTTAAAACCTCCATGTCACTCTTAAAATCTCCATGTCACTCTTAAAATCTCCACGTCACTCTTAAAAGCTCTATGTCACTCTTAAAATCTCCATGTCACGCTTAAAATCTCAATGTCTCTCTTAACATCTCCAGTTATCAGTTCTCTTAGACTGCTCTTACAGACACCGAACTGTTACTGTAATTGTTTATTCTGATTAGTCCAGAAATGTTTGTTTAGTAGATGTTATAACGTAAATGTTATATTTTATTTTATGTCTCTCAGCTTCAATGTTAATTATGTTTGTTATATGAACAGCATATTTGTAGAATGTCTGGAATGGAGTGAAAGATGTATGATAAAGGGCAGAATGTCAGACGGGCCTGCGTGCCAGATTCTTAACCCTTCTGAAAAAAGGATCAATCAGCCAGGTCACTCTTAAAATCTGCAGATCACTCTTAAAATCTCCAGGAGGTCGCTCTTAAAATCTCCAGGTCACTCTTAAAATCTCCAGCTCGCTCTTAAAATCTCCAGCTCGCTCTTGAAATCTCCAGCTCGCTCTTGAAATCTCCAGGTCACTCTTAAAATCTCCAGGTCACTCTTAAAATCTCCAGCTCGCTCTTGAAATCTCCAGGTCACTCTTAAAATCTCCAGGTCACTCTTGAAATCTCCAGGTCACTCTTAAAATCTCCAGCTCGCTCTTGAAATCTCCAGGTCACTCTTAAAATCTCCAGGTCACTCTTAAAATCTCCATGTCACTCTTAAAATCTCTAGGTCAAACTTGAAATCTCCAGGTCAAGCTTTAGGCTTCCAGACACTGAACCAGTGATCCTATTGGACCCCCCTCCCCTACCCCCAAATCTCACTGGGGCTGCTGACAAAATTATAAACGAAAGCACCGTGTCACCACACTTCATAATTTGAGAATCACTGATTTATGAGTGTTCATGTTTTTTTTTTATTATTATTAATTTTTTTTTTCCTGGCATGCAAAATCTCTGTGCTTTTATTCCTCCTTCACTACATCTTTCAGCTCTTCTCCCACTTTCTTTCGTCCTTCTCTCTCTCCAAGCTAATTTCCCTGCACATTTCTTATACAGAACTAGAGAAAATCTTCGCTAGCTCGCCATGACTGATTTCATATCTAGGGGGATTAATTCATAAGAACTGTAATTGCTTCTTGCATGATCCATTGACGCAGCAGATAAAGAGGAGGTCCAGGGCTTTGAGAGCGATGGAACTCAATCATTTTCCATACTCCCCGAGTGTTCGCTAGGCGAACATGAAGGGCCGACCATAAGCTGATTTGTTCTAAGCTTGACAAAGCTAAAACATGGCTTTCAGTGACGATGATGATGATGATGATGATGATGGTGATGATGATGATGATGATGATGATGATGGTAACGAAGAAGATATTGAATGTGATGATGACAGTGATAAGAGGGTATTGATGACGGGGGCTTAATGATAAAAAAAAGTGCTTATTACAATTTTCCGTAACCATTTTTTTATGGTAAAAACCCTTTATCACCTGTAAGCGCTCTGATGTGAAACAGTGAAACAGGTGAATACAGGCGTCACGTGTCCATACCTTGGCATTTATCGTTGGCTACCAAGGTGTACCAAACAAGATGTAGCAAACAATATGTACCAAACAAGGTATACTAAAAAAAAATGGGTACCAGACAAGATGTTTCACCCAAAGTGTACCAAATGTAGCATGGCCTTGTAAGTAATGTTTATAGTATTATTACTATTAATGGTGTTATTATTATGATTACTACTAGCATTTCTTTTATAAGTTATTACTATTACTGATACGTAGAAAACAGACAGAAACGATGGAAGATTTGAGAACCGGTGGGAGAGGTACACTCCCACGACATAATCTTACGACAAGACGCTCAGAAGAGTAAACAGAAGAGTAGACAGAAGAGTAAACAGAAGAGTAGACAGAAGAGTAAACAGAAGAGTAGACAGAAGAGTAAACAGAAGAGTAAACAGAAGAGTAGATTCTTAGAAATACTAGACTGTGCTTAGAAATACTATACTCTAACAATGAATACGGACAGAGAGGATTTGCTCTGATAACAAGAGTGCAGAGGAGACAGACACAATGAGAAGCAAACACACAATAAAACCTCCGACATGAAAGAGCTACTGGACGTGGCAGTTGTACAAGCAGATATGACGCACCGGACTGACAGCAAATAACGGCAAAAGAGTTGAGGCCCCACCTAAATACTTCATAGGCGCTGGTACGACATCAAATATTGAAATCAGGGACATTCCCTTACCATCACTGCTAGATAGTGGAAATGACTGGGATTTGATAGCAGATCTACCAGGAAGAAGAGAATACCCGACTGCCATCAAGAACACAGGAATGCGACCGGACATTGTAGTGTACTCCATAGAAAAACAGTAACTAATAATGATCGAGCTTACGGTTCCGTACAAAACAATAATAGAAGAGCAGCATCTATTTAAATGTGAGAAGTACAATGATCTGGTCAAGCAACTGAGGCAGGAATCAGGGCAAAAGTGACAGCTGTAGAAGTGGGAGCGAGAGGATTCGTAGCAACATCAGCATACGACCTATGTAAGCAACTGGCCATAAAGGGACAAGCAAGAGCAAGGGCATTGAAAAGCCTTTCAGAAACAGCAGAAAAGGCCTCATGCTGGCTGTGGAGTATGCGAAACAAGCATTGAGAACTTAAATAATTTCGTCTGTCACAATCAATATCAGTCCGTAGCTAAATCTCCAAAGACGCACTTCAAAAAGTGCAGTGCCAACTGGAAGATCACGGGTTCAATCCCGGGACGAAAAAAGCAACAACTCATAAGACCTATAGGAGTCATGCCCCAGAGGGGCCCACACCCCCTCCCCCCTTAGAGTAACACTTGTCTGAGGGGGAGGGGAGTACTTCCTCTCCTCTGATGATCTGAAGGAGTTGTGTCGTTGTTCCGAAACATCAGGCAGAGAGATGAAACATAAAGAACACACACCAGAAGGAGACGGGGGGGGCAGAAACACAGAAGAACAAGAAAGAGAACGAGACGACATAGAATCAGAAGTAGGGGAGGGGAACAGAAACACAGAAGAACAAGAAAGAGAACGAGACGATATAGAATCAGAAGTAGTGTTAGACTGAAGATGTGTTTCAAGTGATTCAAGTGATTAAGAAGAATTCTTACTTTTGAAACTTCGAGTAAAGTGATTCAGACGAGGAATTAGTTGACCACGTGTTGTGGGCCTATTAGAAAACAAAGTTTAGAATCGTTGTAGCATCACGTGGAGGATATCTTGAAGGTGGGAACATTGACGAAATGCTGCATGTAGAATATGATGGAGTTTGATATTGTGAACAAAAGATTAAGTGATTCAAGACAAGTGATGTTACCAACTGTTGTATCATCATCATCAACATCATCATCATCATCATCATCGCCTCTCACTCCCTTGAGAGCATAGGCCACGGATAAAGGCTCTCCAGTCATCCTTGTTCTTGGAATTATTCTCTACTTCCTTCCATGTGTATTACTTGTCTCTGAGCACTGTCATAATTTCTCTTCTCCAAGTAAGTCTAGGTCTTCCTCATTTTCTGTTTCCTTGATAATTTCATGTCAGTGCCTGTCTTGCTATGTTGGTGTCGGGTTTCCTCAGAGCGTGGCCAATCCACCTCCAGTTCCTAGACATGATTTGTAGATCCAATAGGTTCTTGTCCTGCCCTTTCCCAGACCTCCTTGTTCCTGATCTTGTCCTGCCATTTAATGTTTAAAATCCTCCTCAAGCAGTAGTTCATGAATGCTTGTATCCTCTGTTGTATTATCTTGGTCATAACCCATGTCTCTGAACCATATAGTAGGACAGTCTTTGTTTTGTATTGTTTGGTTCTTGTTTTGATGTTCTTAGATGACCATATTTTGTTAAGTTGGATAAATGCTGTCCTGGCCTTGGTTATTCTAGCTTTAACATCCTTTTCCATTCCCCCGTATTTATCCACTATGATGTCTAATTATGTGAAATTGTATCTTATATGTATCTTATACTTGGTAAAAGATAAAAGTAATAAACACACACGCACAATCTACCTTGCTTATTCCAGGTAAAAGATAAAAGTAATAAACACACACGCACAATCTACCTTGCTTATTCCAGGTAAAAGATAAAAGTAATAAACACACACGCACAATCTACCTTGCTTATTCCAGGTAAAAGATAAAAGTAATAAACACACACGCACACTATACCCTTCTGTTTACCAGGTAAAAGATACAAGTAATAAAAACACATACACTCTACCTTTCTGTTTACCTGGTAAAAGATAAAAGTAATAAAAACACACACTTTACCTTGCTGTTACCTGGTAAAAGATAAAAGTACTAAATATACACACGCTTCCTTGTTGTTACTTGGTAAAAGATAAAAGTACTAAACACACACACACACGCCACTTTGCTGTTACTTGGTAAAAGATAAAACTGATAAACACACACACACACACACACACGCACGCTGGTGAACAATGGAGCACGGGAGCAGCGCAGCTAACAGGCAGGCAAAGTGTTAGGTTTCACTGCTAAGCCTGGGGACCTAAGGAAGCACAAAGATAAAGAGTGGAATAAAGTTTCAGAGAAGAAAAAAAACAGGTCAAACCAGAACCTGGCAACCCAGGTGGTTAAGTCTGGCCAGGCATGAAAGACAGATCCTGGTTTAAAGATGTAAAAACTTAGTGAGAAGGGACTGAGGGAAGCCATCTTGTCCCTGATGGGACCAAACCCCTGTGACATTCTATTCAATTTTGTTCCTTTTAAAACGTGCTACATTATAAAGTGTTCGACCTTCCCGTACTATACGGGACAAGCCATTATTTTAAGGATTTTCCCCTGAAATCGTTTTACTACTGTCGGGAGACCTAAGTGTCCCTATTTTAAAGCACGTGACTCGCATGGTCCCGTATTGCCATCTTTGATCACTGCATGTTCTGATATACCCAGATATTTCTTGTCGTTTGGAAATTACCTTGACGGAAATGTTCCGAAGAAAATTTTGCTCTGTACAGAATTACAAAAACTAGATTTGTTACTTATAATTAAAGGGATAGATAGATAGATAGATAGATAGATAGATAGATAGACAGACAGATAGATAGATAGATAGATAGATAGATAGACAGACAGATAGATAGATAGATAGATAGATAGATAGATAGATAGATAGATAGATAGATAGATAGATAGATAGATAGATAGATAGATAGATAGATAGATAGATAGATCCCCTAGCCCGGAATGAGTGCCTCGTATTTGAACTTAGAAAAAGATGGTCTGGTTAGCTTATGTGATATATTTTATTATCTGTTAGCTCTTGTGATAGGTTTTCTTATCTATTAGCTTATATGATAGTTTTTTATCTGTTAGCTCACGTGAAAGGTTTTCTTATGTGTTAGCTTATATGATGATATTTTTATCTGTCAGCTCAAATGATAGGTTTTCTTATCTGTTAGCTTATATGATAGATTTTCTTATCTGCCTGCTCATATGATAGGTTTTCTTGCCTGTTAGCCTCTATGACAGGTTTTCTTATCTGTTAGCTTGTATGATAGGTTTTCTTATCTGTTAGCTTGTATGATAGGTTTCCTTATCTCTGAAATCTGTCTGACTGTGTCTGTCGTCTGCCCATCTGTCTGTCCGTCTGTCCGTCTGCCTGATTGTCTGTCTGTTTGTCTGTCCGTCCATCTGTGAGTCTGTCTGTCCGTCCGTCCGTCTGTCTGTCTGTCTGTCTGTCTGTCTGTCTGTCTGTCTGATTGTCTGTCTTACTGTCTGTCTGTCTGACTTTATGTTTGTCATATGAAGTATCTTCCCTCATTAAAGCCCGTTCTTTTTTCCACCGGGGTGAAAACAAAAGAAGAAACCTCCATGTCGTTTCTCTTTTATATCAGAGCACATACAAACACATACACCCACACACTCACAAACAACAAACGCCCATACACAACAAACACCCAAATACCCACACACAACGTAGGCCCACACACACCATACACCCACACAAAACATACACCCACACACAACATAGACCCACACAAAACATACACCCACACACAACATAGACTCACACTCAATATACACCAACACACAACATACACCCACATACAACAAACACCCATATATACACCCACACACAACACAAACCACACACAGCAAACAACCACACACAACATACACCCACACACACCATACACCCAAACACAACATAACCCACACACCACATACATCAACACACAATATAAAACAACAAACAATAACCACCTACACACAACATATACCCATGCACAAATACACCCTCACTCAACATACACCCACATACAACATAAACTTTCACATAACATACACCCACACACAGCAAACACCCACACACAAAACACACCTACACACAATGTGCACCCAAACACAAACCCACACATGAAAACTTTTTAGATCACATCTTAGACCAAAACATTAGCTGACACTCACATACAAACACATCCACACACAACCACACCGATATAAATACACACTCAAACACACCCACACATAGCACCTGGCCAGCACTTATCGTCTCTCATCTACACGAAGCCCACACTTCTCTCATCTACATGAAGCCCACACTTCTCTCATCTACACAAAGCCCACACTTCTCTCATCTACACAAAGCCCACACTTCTCTCATCTACATAAAGCCCACACTTCTCTCATCTACATAAAGCCCACACTTCTCTCATCTACACAAAGCCCACACTTCTCTCATCTACATAAAGCCCACACTTCTCTCATCTACATAAAGCCCACACTTCTCTCATCTACACAAAGCCCACACTTCTCTCATCTACACAAAGCCCACACTTCTCTCATCTACACAAAGCACACACTTCTCTCATCTACACAAAGCCCACATTTCTCTCATCTACACAAAGCCCACATTTCTCTCATCTACACAAAGCCCACACTTCTCTCATCTACACAAAGCCCACACTTCTCTCATCTACACGAAGCCCACACTTCTCTCATCTACACGAAGCCCACACTTCTCTCATCTACACAAAGCCCACACTTCTCTCATCTACACAAAGCCCACATTTCTCTCATCTACACAAAGCCCACACTTCTCTCATCTACACAAAGCCCACACTTCTCTCATCACACAAAGCCCACACTTCTCTCGTCACACAATCTATTACCAATCTCATCACTCCTGTGACCTTGTCATACTTTAAATCCCCGCTAACACTGACCCTACCTGGTAATAGCCATTTGTTAAAGCCCTTGGTCTTTACTGCTCTGCCTTATTGAATCAGAGAGTGGCCGTCAACAGCCAGCACACACACACTAGCCTTTTTACAAATCATGGCCGTTTGTGTGCCTGCTTATAAGATGGTCTCTTGAAGGGCAAAAAAAGAACATACCGAAATTATTGGGTTATAATTCTTTCTTAAGTTCCATACTACCTGAAGGTAACTACTTTTATCCTTGATTTGAGTTGTCTGTCTGTCTGTCTGTCTGTCTGTCTATCTATCTATCTATCTATCTATCTGCCTTCATGTCTGTCTATCTCTCTGCCTATCTGTAAGCGAGATTAGATAGATAGATAGATAGATAGATAGATAGATAGATAGATAGATAGATAGATAGATAGATAGATAGATAGATAGATAGATAAGTAGATAGATAGATAGATAGATAGATAGATAGATAGATAGATAGATAGATAGATAGATAGATAGATAGATAGATAGATATGTCCTTATCTTTCATATAACATAACCTGATAGTGTAGACGTGACAGTTATAAATGATTGTCATGCGACATTATAATCTGTACTTGCAGAAGAGAGAAGATAATATTGAAAATCTTATCTTTATACACACGGTGAGGCCAGATAGTAATCACGAACATCTGAGCTCTGGTTTTTCGGGATAAATAATTCAGACACAAGAATAAGAGAATCTCAGAGTGTACAGAGAGAAGGAGGAAGAGGGACAGAGAGAGAGAGAAAGTGAAGAGAGATAGAGGGAGAAAGAAAGAGGGAGAAAGAGAAAAAAGATAGAGAGAGAGAGAAAGAGAGGAGAGAGAGAAAGAGAAGAGAGATAGAGAGAAATAAAAATGGAGAAAGAGAAAAAGAGAGAGAGAGAAAGAGAAGAGAGAGATAGAGAGAGAAAGAAAAATGGAGAAAAAGAAAAAGAGATAGGAGAGAGAAAGAGAAGAGAGATAGAGAAAAAGGAAAATGGAGAAAAAGAAAAAGAGAGAGAGAGAAAGAGAAAGAGAGAGAAAGAGAAAGAGAGAGAAAGAGAAGATAGATAGAGAGAGAGAGAAAGATAGAAAAGAGAGAAAGAGGAAGAGAAGAGAGAAAGAGAGAGAGAGAGAGAAAGAAAATGGAGAAAGACAAAAAGAGATACAGAGAGAGAAAGAGAGAGAAAAACAATTTTCTAGTGTTTAAAGTAACAAAACAATTTTCTAGTGTTTAAAGTAACAAAACAATTTTCTAGTGTTTAAAGTAACAAAACAATTTTCTAGTGTTTAAAGTAACACAGTGTTTGTAACAATTTTCTAGTACTGTCTTAGCACAGTTTAACCATTTTCTAGTATTTAAAGTAACAACTTATGACAATTTTCTAGTATTTAAAATAACACAGTATTTGTAACAATTTTCTAGTATTTAAGATAACACAGTGTTTGTAACAATTTTCTAGTATTTAAGATAACACAGTGTTTGTAACAATTTTCTAGTATTTAAAGTAACACAGTGTTTGTAACAATTTTCTAGTATTTAAAGTAACACAGTGTCTGTAACAATTTTTTTATTATTTCAAGTAGCACAGTGTTTGTAACAATTTTCTAGTATTTAAAGTAAAAACTTATAACAATTTTCTAGTATTTAAAATAACACAGTATTTGTAATAATTTTCTAGTATTAATGATAACACAGTGTTTGTAACAATTTTATAGTATTTAAGCTAACACAGTGTTTGTAACAATTTTCTAGTATTTAAGATAACACAGTGTTTGTAACAATTTTCTAGTATTTAAGATAACACAGTGTTTGTAACAATTTTCTAGTATTTAAGATAACACAGTGTTTGTAACAATTTTCTAGTATTTAAAGTAACACAATGTCTGTAACAATTTTTTATTATTTCAAGTAACACAATGTTTGTAACAATTTTCTAGTATTTAAATTTTTTTTTCTATGAAGGAAACTAAAATTGTAGTATTTAAAACATTTATGCACAGGAAAGATTAAGAGCAGAACAACTAAAGGAAAATGGTCACTGAGTTTTTTTTTGTCTGAATGTTGCCGTGAGCTGCCAGAGGTTACTTCCTGTACCCAGCCTCAACAGTCAGAGCCTGCAGCCCGTGAGGCTGGCAAGGCAGGGCCACGGTGGTTGTTTTCTAGGCTTTCTTGAGGATCTGAGGCGTAGTAAAGAGTAAGAGGCTGACGCCAGCGAGGCTTTGCTGCTGGGGTCCAGCTTATGTGTAGGCTCCACCTAGGATCAGGGACTCCGTTCCTTCGCAGGGTGTAGCTGGTCTTTGTGCTTGTGATGCTAAACTTTCCTCTCGCTTGATTTAACACCAGGTTAGTAGCAGCTGTCGTTTTCCTGGTGGGAGTTGTCGTTTTCCTGGTGGCAGTTATTGTTTTCCAGGTGGGAGTTATCGTTTTCCTGGTGGCAGTTATTGTTTCCAGGTGGGAGTTATCGTTTTCCTGGTGGCAGTTATTGTTTCCAGGTATGAGTTATCGTTTTCCTGGTGGCAGTTATTGTTTTCCAGGTGGCAGTTATCGTTTTCCAGGTGGGAGTTGTCGTTTTCCTGGTGGCAGTTATTGTTTCCAGGTGGGAGTTGTCGTTTTCCTGGTGGCAGTTATCGTTTTCCTGGTGGCAGTTATTGTTTCCAGGTGGGAGTTATCGTTTTCCTGGTGGCAGTTATTGTTTCCAGGTGGGAGTTATCGTTTTCCAGGTGGCAGTTATTGTTTTCCAGGTGGCAGTTATCGTTTTCCAGGTGGGAGTTATCGTTTTCCTGGTGGCAGTTATTGTTTCCAGGTATGAGTTATCGTTTTCCAGGTGGCAGTTATTGTTTTCCAGGTGGCAGTTATCGTTTTCCAGGTGGGAGTTGTCGTTTTCCTGGTGGCAGTTATTGTTTCCAGGTGGGAGTTGTCGTTTTCCTGGTGGCAGTTATCGTTTTCTTGGTGGCAGTTATTGTTTCCAGGTGGGAGTTATCGTTTTCCTGGTGGCAGTTATTTTTTCCAGGTGGGAGTTATCGTTTTCCTGGTGGCAGTTATTGTTTTCCAGGTGGCAGTTATCGTTTTCCAGGTGGGAGTTGTCGTTTTCCTGGTGGCAGTTATTGTTTTCCAGGTGGGAGTTGTCGTTTTCCTGGTGGCAGTTATCGTTTTCCTGGTGGCAGTTATCGTTTTCCAGGTGGCAAGTGTCGTTTTCCTGATGGCAATTGTCGCTTTTCTGTAGGCAGTTGTCTTTTTCCTAGCGGCAGATGTCGTTTTCTTGGCAGAAACTGTCGTTTTCCTGGTGACAGTTGTCGTTTTCCATGTGGCAGTTGTCGTTTTTCTGGTGGAAGTTCTCATTTTCATAGAGGCAATTCCTAAAGACAGTTTCTGAAGACAGTTTCTGGAGACAGTTTCTGGAGACAGTTATACTGAGATAAGAGACTGGACTGAAGTGTTCCTCATGATACAAACTTTCCACATTAAACGAAATTGATAACTCAAAGATGACGTTTATTTCAATTCCGGATTTCCAAAATCAGGGACCCATGATAGATGAGCAGTGGGGGCGAAAGTGGAACTAGACGCTACATTCATTTGGGCCCGGAGTTTTTTCTCTATTTTAAGGATGGGCCCATAAGTTCTCCCGTGTGTTAAGGGTGGGCCCATAAGTTCTCCCGTGTTTTAGGGGTGGGCCCATAAGCACTTTCTTGTTTTAAGGGTGGGTCCATAAGCTCTTCCTTGTGTTAAGAGTGGGCCCATAAGTTCTTCTTTGTGTTAAGGGTTGGCCCATAAGTTCTTCCTTGTGTTAAGGGTTGGTCCATAAGCTCTTCCTTGTGTTAAGGGTGGGCCCATAAGTTATTCCTTGTGTTAAGGGTTGGCCCATAAGTGTTTCCTTGTTTTAAGGGTGGACCTGAATATTTCTCATTGTCTTAAATGTGGGCCTGAAGGTTTTTCATTGTCTTAAGTGTGGGCCTAAAGGTTTCTCGTTGTCTTAAGTGTGTGGCTGAAGGTTCTTCATTGTCTTAAGTGTGTGGCTTTTCTCATTGTCTTAAGTGTGTGGCTTTTCTCAATGTCTTAAGTGTGTGGCTTTTCTCATTGTCTTAAGTGTGTGGCTGAAGGATTTCTCATTGTCTTAAGTGTGTGGCTGAAGGATTTTCATTGTCTTAAGTGTGTGGCTGAAGGATTTTCATTGTCTTAAGTGTGTGGCTGAAGGATTTTCATTGTCTTAAGTGTGTGGCTGAAGGATTTTCATTGTCTTAAGTGTGTGGCTGAAGGTTTTTCATTGTCTTAAGTGTGGCTGAAGGTCTTTGGGGGGGGGGGGGGGTCCGTAATGGATAAGAAGAGACGGAGGAGGAAGTTTTGCACCGGGTTATAAAATGTCTGAGAGGCCCTGACCGCATGATAGTGGGCCCCTTGAAACAAAGCCCAGACACTGAACAGATTTTTTTCCCTATAAACTTGCCTCCAACATGGTCAAGAAAAAAAATAAAAAAGATCTCTGGATAACAGTTCCCGCTGACGACACTTTTAACAGCAGGGCTTCAGCCCGGAGCAGTTACAGCTGTCAATCACTTGTCTTCGGTGTCCGCGGTAAAACCGAAACAATGTGAAAGTATTTCTAATTAAGACTCTTTACCGGTATGAAAAATGTCCCCCTACCAGTCCTAATGTCCCGCCTACTTCTATTTTCCCGTCCGACTACAATAGACGGCCGGTTCTAAATTGCATGACTCACCAGATCAGTGCTAGCACCACCAGCAGCAGCAGCAGCAGCAAGACGTAATGATCTTCCGTGATTAAGCTCATCATTTTTAGTCATTAACCCAGGAGGTCAGTAGCTTTCAGAGCAAATATAGGCTAGCATTGATCTTTTTTCGTTGCCATAGTAATACTGCGATCAAGGCTGGCAAGGTATTCGTGGTGGGGTGTGAGGAGGTTGGGGTACACCAGCTGAGAGGCATATGGAGGCAGGTGTGTTGTGTGGAGGCATGTATGTGGAGGCAGGTGTGTTGTAGGGAGGCAGATATGTGGAGGCAGGTGTGTAGTGTGGAGGCAGGTGTGTAGTGTGGAGGCAGGTGTGTTGTGTGGAGGCAGGTATGTTGTGTGGAGGCAGGTATGTGGAGGCAGGTGTGTGGAGGCAGGTGTGTTGTGTGGAGGTAGTTATGTGGAGGCAGGTATGTGGAGGCAGGTATGTGGAGGCAGGTGTGTGGAGGCAGGTGTGTGGAGGCAGGTGTGTGGAGGCAGGTGTGTGAGTCACGAGGAGAACAGAGCCCCACCCCCCAGCGCACGAAATATGACTTTCTTTGCCAGTTCCCCGCGTGTACATCGTCCAGGTTTCATTCTGCCTCTTTAGATGATTGACAGTTCAAGATTTTGGTGATTTGTGACGTTTCTGGAACTGAGAAAGGAGGTACCACACTGTGTCAGGGCAGACTTTGACATGGAAATCTCAAAAGAAAAGAAAACAGAAAACAGGAAAGGATACACAGAGAGGCAAAACAGTGAAGACTAAAAGGGCACAAATGTTTCAAGTAAGAACCAGCAAGGCTTTCTCACAAATAATTGACAGAACACAAGTTCTCCTTCTTTCCTCTTTCTTTCTGTCTACGATTTCATGCGAGACCAACCACACAACATTGTCAAATATGTTTAATGTGGAGAGATACGTGCAGAGTCACTTTGAGAACAAGGCCAAAGACTTTAATAACTAGAAAGACCTTTTTTATATGGCCTCCATGTGACAGTGGAGGCGATACGGGCATTGGCTGATGATGCCGTAGAAAGTATAAAAAAAATAAGTCATGGTCAGAGATTGGCCCTTCCTTGTCTCAGATCCAACCAATGGGAATAGAGGTTGCATGTTCTGATACGAGAAGTTAGGCGACAAAAATTAGCCTTATTTCTTGTTAGCAGGTCACCCTTCCATGATAAAAGGCTACTGTTTTCTTAGTCGCCATAGTGGTGGAGCTGGAAAAGAAGTTACTTTGATACACAATGTGAGGAAAAAACATGAAAAGGGTCTGAAGAGAAATGTGGGAATTCGTGCATGAAAACTATCGATGTGTATGAAGATGTGTATGAAGATGTATGACGAATCAGTGAAAATGAGGATGAAAGAGAGAGAGATGATAAAAAAATAGGTAGAGTGAGACAGAGGAGAGAAAGAGGAGACGAGAGAGAGATAAGAGCAAAGAGAGAGAAGGGAGGGATGGGAGAGAGAGGAGACAGAGAAGAAAATAAGAAAGCAGACAGAGAGAAAGAGAAGAGAGTGAGAGTGAGAGAGGAAATACAGAAGAGGGGAGAGAGAGAGAAGAGAAAGCCAAAGACAAGGATAGATGCTGAATAAATTATGCCTGGCCTGGAAAGATACAAAACTCTTAAGACGTGAGACACAGTAGGAAAATGACCTAGACTCGAACCAGGCTCCAGTAGGACGAGCACCCTCCTAACTACTAGAGGACAACACGCTATCCACTAGACCATCTGACTTCTCTAATATGTACCAATTACACGAATATATTTATAACAACAATAACAAAAAACACTACACGGGAATCGTACTACAAATAAACTTATTAAAGGACTTAACAAGCCCACATACCCTGCAACCAGTTTTCATAAATTCATAAAGGACGTACAAAAAGTAATTAATTATTCAGCCGTGCCAGGTGGTTGGCTGAGTTAACTCTTAATGTCCCAAGCTGGAGATAAAGCTGAGCACAAGGACGGTGTTTCGTGGCCGTGGGCCCCGGCTGATGAGAAATTTTTTTTAAACGGCTTTGTTTTCTTTTCCGTAATGAATGTTCGAGGGTAGAATATTTTTATATTCAGTTTGCAGTTAGACTTTTACTGAAGTTTACAGGGAAGTTTACAGTTACACTTTTACTGAAGTTTACAGGGAAGTTTACAGTTACACTTTTACTGAAGTTTACAGGGAAGTTTACAGTTACACTTTTACTGAAGTTTACAGGGAACGAAGTGACATTTGAGTAAACTGATTTGTTACAAAGGTGCTTAAGTGATAAATTAGTTAGTGCAGTAGAGTAATGATCAGGGGTTCATTCATGGCAATGGTCAGGAGTTCATTCATGGTAATGGTTAGGAGTTCATTCATGGCAATGGTTAGGAGTTCATTCATGGTAATGGTCAGGAGTTCATTCATGGTAATGGTCAGGAGTTCATTCATGGCAATGGTTAGGAGTTCATTCATGGCAATGGTTAGGAGTTCATTCATGGTAATGGTCAGGAGTTCATTCATGGCAATGGTTAGGAGTTCATTCATGGTAATGGTCAGGAGTTCATTCATGGTAATGGTCAGGAGTTCATTCATGGTAATAGTCAGGAGTTCATGCATGGCAATGGTCAGGAGTTCATTCATGGCATTGATCAGGGGTTCATTCAATGGTCAGGAGTTCATTCATGGCATTGATCAGGGGTTCATTCAATGATCAGGAGTTCATTCATGGCAATGGTCAGGGGTTCATTCATGGCAATGGTCAGGAGTTCATTCATGGCATTGATCAGGGGTTCATTCAATAGTCAGGGGTTCATTCATGGCAATGGTCAGGGGTTCATTCACTGGTCAGGGGTTCATTCATGGCATTGATCAGGGGTTCATTAAATGGTCAGGGGTTCAGTCCCTGCAGGAGGGTAGCCAGCTAAACTAAAAATCCTACATCAGTCCACCTAAGATTAGGTAAAGAAAGGTATGGTAGAGATCACATCACCTGGACTAGGTCAGTAAAGCTGTAGTAATGACAACGTCACCTAGATCAGGTAAATAAAGGTGTAGTAATGACCACATCACCTGGACCAGGTAAATAAAGGTGTAATAATGACCACATCACCTGGACCAGGTAAATAAAGGTGTAATAATGACCACATCACCTAGATCAGGTAAATAAAGGTGTAGTAATGACCACATCACCTAGACCATGTAAATAAAGGTGTAATAATGACCACATCACCTAGATCAGGTAAATAAAGGTGTAATAATGACCACATCACCTAGACCAGGTAAATAAAGGTGTAGTAATGACCACATCACCTGGACCAGGTAAATAAAGGTGTAGTAATGACCACATCACCTGGACCAGGTAAATAAAGGTGTAGTAATGACCATATCACCCGGTAACGTTCCAGCAGATCAAGGAAATGAAGCATTGGAAATGAGATCGATCCCTGAACAGAAGTTCCATTATTTTATGATGTTTCTTGACACGGCTGAAATATTGTGCACGTCTGGTTCTATTGTTCGTTTCATTATTTCTGCTTTCAGTTTCGGCTGAATTAGCAATTATTTCTTTTCTTTTTTTTGTCCATGAAGTTCACCATGTTCTTCTGTATATCCACATTTCCAGAGTCTCCATTTTCTTTTCCATTTCTTTATGCGCCAACAGAGACAAGATTATGGTCTCATACTTCTGTAAAAATAGAATCGTTATATCGGATTAAAGAGAGTTTAGAGTTTATGGCACGCAAATTTCTCCACTAAGAACAAAACAAAACACAAAAAAAAACAATAAAACAAAGAGTCCAAATCTTGGAGAGATGTGATTACTTTCACATGTTTAAGGAACTGTGATCTGCCTGTTAAATATCACTCCGCTTCGCGTTTAGTTTTTCACCAGTTTATGATTTAAGAGAACAAAATGGTGGACAGAGTCGACCAGTGATATGATTCAATTTTATAGCTTTGTGGGCAGGACGAATATAATGTTCTGCTAGAGTTCGACAATAATGTTCTGCTAGAGTTCCTGGAGGATGTTTTATTGATGGCAAGAAGACACTTTATAGGAAAAATGGAGAAGAGCGGAGACGGTGAGCGAGAGAAAGAAAGAGTAATCATTGGCGACGTTTTTATATCACCAGCCACAGGCGTAGAGAGGGAGAAGAAAGCAGCCATAATTTCTTGTTTAAACCTTAGCAAATCAAGGATAACTTTCTCTTCTCCTATCAGTCAAGGATAACTTTCTCTTCTCCTCCCAGTCAAGGATAACTTTCTCTTCTCCTCCCAGTCGAGGATAACTTTCTCTTCTCGTATCAGTTGAGGATAACTTTCTCTTCTCCTCCCAGTAGAGGATAACTTTCTCTTCTCCTCCCAGTCGAGGATAAATTTCTCTTCTCCTCCCAGTTGAGGATAACTTTCTCTTCTCTTACCAGCTGAGGATAACTTTCTCTTCTCCTATCATTTGAGGATAACTTTCTCTTCTCTTATCAGTTGAGGATAGCTTTCTCTTCTCCTACCACTCTAGGATAACTTTCTCTTCTCCTCCCAGTTGAGGATAACTTTCTCTTCTCCTCCCAGTTGAGGATAACTTTCTCTTCTCTTATCAGTTGAGGATAGCTTTCTCTTCTCCTACCACTCTAGGATAACTTTCTCTTCTCCTCCCAGTTGAGGATAACTTTCTCTTCTCCTCCCAGTTGAGGATAACTTTCTCTTCTGAGGATAACTTTCTCTTCTCCTCCCAGCTGAGGATAACTTTCTCTTCTCCTCCCAGTTGAGGATAACTTTCTCTTCTCCTACCAGTCAAGGATAACTTTCTCTTCTCCCACCAGTCTCTTCGTCCTGCTCTTCGTCCTGCTCAGCGTGGCAATGTAAGTCAGTCTATGTAACCTCATCATACTTCTTCCTGCACTTCTTCAATGTAGACCTCGGCCACAACCCGCGATGGGTAACTTGATCATACTTTTTTCTGTTACAACAACCGACAAAGTGAAATGTACTGGCAGAAGACCGTGCTGGAAGCATAGTTTCCTGCTCTTTTGTTGTTGTTGTTGTTGTTTTCAACATAGTTATAATGATGATGGCACAACCCTGCGGTCAGTCTCACCTTAAGTCTGTCACCGTCCCTATCTAAGTATCCAGGTCTCTCTGTCTGCCTGTGTCTTTCCTTCTCCCTCGTGTTGTCCGTTATTCACTTCCTTTCTTCCTTTTCTTTTACTCCAATTTTTACCCCTTAATCTCACTTCTTTTATAAACTATTAGTTTTATGATCCTGGAACTCCCTCACCAGCTACATGCGCGAGGTCTTTCTGTATTACTTCTCTGTAATGTCTTTCTGTATTACTTCTCTGTAATGTCTTTCTGTATTACTTCTCTGTAATGTCTTTCTGTATTACTTCTCTGTAATGTCTTTCTGTATTACTTTTTTATAACGTCTTCTGTATTACTTCTCTGTAACATATTTCTGTATTACTTTTCTGTAATATTTATCTGTAACGTCTTTCTATATTACTTTTCTGTAATGTCTTTCTGTATTACTTTTCTGTAATGTCTTTTTGCATTACTTTTCTGTAATGTATTTCTGTATTACTTTTCTGTAAAGTCTTTCTGTATTGTTTTTCTGTAAGTCTTTCTGTATTGCTTTTCTGTAACCTCTTTCTGTATCACTTTTCTGTAACGTCTTTCTGTATTACTTTTCTGTACCGTCTTTCTATATTACTTTTCTGTAATGTCTTTCTGTATTACTTTTCTGTAACGTCTTTCTGTATTACTTTTCTGTAACGTCTTTCTGTATTGCTTTTCTGTAACCTCTTTCTGTATTACTTTTCTGTAATGTCTTTCTGTATTACTTTTCTATAACGTCTTTCTATATTACTTTTCTGTAATGCCTTTCTGTATTACTTTTCTGTAATGCCTTTCTGTATTACTTTTCTGTAACGTCTTTCTGTATTACTTTTCTGTAACGTCTTTCTGTATTGCTTTTCTGTAACCTCTATTACTTTTCTGCAACGTCTTTCTGTATTACTTTTCTGTAACGTCTTTCTGTATTAAAAAAGGTAAAAAGGTAAAGGTAATCCTGTCATGCCTTAGAGGCACATAGGGATATGTTTTAGTGCCCATATTTTCCTTGACCTGCCAGCACACTAGAGGGTGATATGGTCAGTATCACGCCTGGCCGCCTTTCCTTCCCCAACTCCAGAAGAAGTCGGGTACCCATTTCTACATCTGGGTGACTGGGGTGTCTCCGGCCGGATTCGAACCCCCGACCTTCGCCATGAGAGACCAGTGCACTAACCACTTCGCCACTCAGACACCCTCTGTAATGTCTTTCTGTATTACTTTTCTATAACGTCTTTCTGTATTACTTTTCTGTAACGTCTTTCTGTATTGCTTTTCTGTAATGTCTTTCTGTATTACTTTTCTGTAATGTCTTTCTGTATTACTTTTCTGTAATGTCTTTCTGTATTACTTTTCTGTCCTACCATGACCAGTGCTGTCACACTCAGAATCAGACACAACGGAAGCGTCCCCCAGGTTCCAGACTAAAGGAGTTTCTTTTTTAAGTTACAGGGTTAACATTGTTAGAACGCAGTTTGCTAGAGACTGAATGGGTTAACATTGTTAGAACGCAGTTTGCTAGAGACTGAAGGGGTTAACATTGTTAGAACACAGTTTGCTAGAGACTGAATGGGTTAACATTGTTAGAACGCAGTTTGCTAGAGACTGGATGGGTTAACATTGTTAGAACGCAGTTTGCTAGAGACTGAATGGGTTAATATCGTCAGATCATAATTTGTTAAAGATCGACTGATTTAATACCGACAGATCATAATCTTCAAGGCAGTAGTAGGTACATCACGTAGTAAAAAATATTTAGCATTTTTCATCAACAATTTTGCTAGTTTTCATCTCTTAATCTTTTGCACTGTCGGGTTCTGATTGTGTCTTTGGCTTTTCTTCCTCAAAGTACAATTTATTCCATGACTCGCCTTACATTGAAGTTCCGCTGATGATGTATTTGATGTACAAAATCCATACTTCATTTTTCAGTTCCTCGTCCTCTAAATGTGAGATGCCAGTTTTCAGAATCTTTCACTTAGGTCCCTACCAAAAATAGGTTACCCCACATCAGATTAAAGACAAAATTTCTGATAAGATGCTTCTGTCAGATACAACCTGCAGACTGCTCTTACAAACCTTGGAGAGTACATTTATCAGGCTTTGTCATCGCGCACATTTTCTTGTCATCTCTGGTCAGTGCTGTAAGTAAGTGATAGATCTTGATAAATTTCCTCAACAGACTGGAGTATCTCTAAATGATAAATCTTGATAAATTTCCTCAACAGACTGGACTATCTCTAACTGATAAATCTTGATAAATTTCCCAACAGACTGGAGTACCTCTAACTGATAAATCTTGATAAATTTCCCAACAGACTGGAGTACCTCTAATTGATAAATCTTGATAAATTTCCCAACAGACTTGAGTATCTTTAACTGATAAATCTTGATACATTTCCCCAACAGACTGGAGTACCTCAGAGATAGCAGGGATGTTGGACAGCAGGGATGTTGCACAGCAGGGATGTTGGACAGCAGGGATGTTGGACAGCACAGTTTGGACATGATACAAAGACCAGCAGACAGCACAGCTTGAACATGATACAAAGACCAGGAGACAGCACAGTTTGGACATGATACAAAGACCAGGAGACAGCACAGTTTGGACATGATACAAAGACCAGGAGACAGCACAGTTTGGACATGATACAAAGACCAGGAGACAGCACAGCTGGAACATGATACAAAGACCAGCAGACAGCACAGTTTGGACATGATACAAAGACCAGGAGACAGCACAGTTTGGACATGATACAAAGACCAGGAGACAGCACAGCTTGGACATGATACAAAGACCAGCAGACAGCACAGCTGGAACATGATACAGAGACCAGCAGACAGCACGGCTGGAACATGATACAAAGACCAGCAGACAGCACAGCTGGGACATGATACAAAGACCAGCAGACAGCACAGCTGGGACATGATACAGAGACCAGCACACAGCACAGCTGGGACATGATACAAAGATTTGATTGGAGACTGTGACAAGTGGAGATAATTTGCTGCTGCCCTGTAAGATACAAAAAAGCGTACCTGCAGAGATTGCTTAGATCAGTGGTTCCCAACTGACTGTCCGCGGATCCTGCCGTGGGAGTCCCTGACAAAAACGCCTGGTTCCTGTTTGTTTGTTTTTTTTATTTTCACTGTGAAGTGTTTAACACCCGACCATTTCTGGGTGAAGTTTTTTTTTCTGATTATAAGAAGATTGACGAGAAAGGGTTGAACATATTGCTTCATGAAGAGCAGAAGAGCAAGTACATGAATATCGTATCTTGTGAACAAACCGTTGTAGACATATTGCTACACGAAGAGCAAGCACAGGAATGGGTTTGATGATGATCCAGAATTGGGATTTAAAATAAGAGATACCGAATCAGATATTGAAGAGATTGCTTGTGATGAAAAGAGGCAGGATTTCTCTCACCATATCTAGACTGGTTAGCTGTCATACATTTCATATTCTGTGGATATGTCACAACAAGTAGGTATATTAATTGTTGTCTTTTCTTTCTTAACTGCGTTACTCTCATTTTGACAATTCACCAAGTTTGTACCCTTTTTTTTTTTGTTTAGTGTAATGTAGGTTTACTCATTAAATGTTACCCCCACATTTTCTAAAAGAAAAAAACAATGCGATGAACAGGCTTTGTCGATGGTCTTCACAAAAACACAAGCCACTTACCAAAGTTGTTCCACTCGAGGCTTGATGAGTGTAACATTACAGGCGCTAAGAAAACTCTGAGAGAGAGAGAGAGAGAGGTGGAGATATAACGGAGGAACGAACGAACATACTTTATTTTCAAAGGGTTAAAAATTGGGCATGCAGGCCCGTCTGGCATTCTGCCCTTCATCATACAGCTTTCACTCAGTCACAGTCATTCAGCATTTGTTAATGAGCATTAATAATCATGAAGACACAATTAAATGATTACATAAATAAATAATTAACTTATCTCATGTCCATACACTCCACACTCTGATTTATGCAACAACATGAAATAAACTTGCAGTCTTACATTTATTAAAAACTAACAAATATGTAGAAAAACAGTATTAAAAAATACAACAATCAAGCCATACTTTAAACTACTTTAGACTTTTGACATATAAGTAAACCTATACTTGTCATATACGCAAGTACATACGGATACATAAAATATGCAAGTATATACCACAAATATACAAACACATCCACACATATACGCATATATATATACACACATACGTATGTATACACATAAATATATGCTGTCACATACGTACACATACACACATATAATGTATATATGTCTTGTATGTATATATACACACATATGCATCAAATATATATATATATGTTTAATACTCATACGTATATAATACATATACATACACACACATAAATAAACATTCACACATATGCATATACATACTTACACTTACTCATATATGTGTACAAATACATATAAATACAAATACATTTTAGGGAGGCATATAGTTCATATCAAACAGATATTGACAAAGTTTGAAGCTATAAAAAGGAATATTGCTTAGAATTTTTTCATGAGTTGGTAGGGCATTCCAAAGGTGGACAGCAGAGTAAGAGAAGCTTTTTTAAACATATCAAGCCTTGGTTTTGGGAGAATACAATTGCTTAAGCGTTGACTGTGTTTTGGGTTGGATTTGAACAACTACCACAGATAGGGTGGAGCATTGTGCGATAGAATTTTATTAATTAACTTGGCTTTGTTGAAAGAGAGAGAGAGAGAGAGAGAGAGAGAGAGAGAGAGATTGAACTTTATATGCAAAGAGTGAAGAGTTCAGCAGGCATGCCCGTCTGACATTCTGCTCTTTTTTCGGTTATCTTTCACTCTTTCCAAACATTCAGTTTAATTCAAGTATATAAAAACATAAGGTCCATGAATAACATGTAAAATAATAAAATAATTTCCCTCCCTCCCTCCCTCTCTCTCTCTTACTCTCTCTCCCTCTCTTTCTCTCTAAATCTCTCTCTTACTTTATCTTACTCTTTCTCTCTCTTACTGTTTCTCTTTCTCTCTCTCTCTCTCTCTCTCTCTCTCTTACTATCTTACAAATACTAAAATAACATAGTTCGAAAATTAACTTGATAGACATTCTTAGAAATTATTTTAATGTTTATTAAAACCATATGTTAGAAGATCTATACTGACAATGTATTTTTGTTTATGTATAACAATTATTTTGTATGACAATATATTTATGTATATTATATATGTATAATATATATATATATTATATGTATATTATATATTTATGTATTTATGTATTTCTGTGACAATATATTTGTGTATGACAATGTATTTTTGTTTATGTATATGTCCATGAGTTTATGTATATGTCTATGAGAGGATCAAGAGATCATATATTCAATATAAGATTAATAATAGAGAAATGCAGAGAATTTAATGTGAATCTATATTTAGCCTTTACAGACTATTCAAAGGCATTTGATTGTGTACAACACCAGAAACTTCGGGAAATAATGGAAAAAAATGGGATTTCCAACACATTTGATACAATTAACATCACTGCTGTATCTAGACCAACAGCAGCAGTAAGAATAAATGGTGAAACAATAACTTGGTTTGACATAAAACAAGGGGTCCGTAAGGGATGCATATTGTCACCTTACTTATTTAACCTGTATTTTGAAAATACAATGAGGAATGTTAGAGAAGATATAGACAAAGAATATTACAATGCTATAACAATTGGATGTTATGAAATACCAGAGATTAGATATGCTGATGACACAGTATTACTGTCCACAACACAAAAAGGAATGGAAAAACTAATTATGTCAGTTCGTAAGAACAGCGAATAGCAAAACCTCTATCTTAATGGAAGAAAACTAAATTGATGACAACTGACAAAACAAACAAGGCAGCTGAAATATGTATCAATGAGGAAAAACTGGAAGAAGTGAAGAATATCTTGGATCACTACTAACTAGTAATGGAGATACAATGAGGGAAATTAAAAGGAGGACATCTATCACTCTTCAGAAAGTAAAACAACTAAAGAATCTATGGAGAGGAGCAGACAGAACCACAAAAATAAGATTTTTAAGGGCGTGCATCTTTCCCATCACAAGATATGCCTGTGAGACCTGGACACTTAACAAAACAGCTGAGAAACTCTTAAATACCTTTGAATGTAAATGCTACAGAAGAGTTCTTCAAATATCGTGGACACAAAAAAGAACAAATATATCCATACTACAAGAACTTAATATTGAAGAAGGCTGGCTAGTAAAAAGGATTAAAGAGAGAAAACTTAAATATTTCGGACACATTAAACAACATGATAATCTAGAGAAGACCGTCTTGGAAGGGTACATAATGAGAAAAAGAAAGAGAGGAAGACCAAGGCGAAGATGGCTGCAAGACATCGTTGATGATCTGCAAATGGATGCAGCAGCGGCAGGCCATCTTGCTCACAACCGAGAGGCCTACAGGAGAGCTGTTTGGGAGGCAAAGTTCCGCAAGGGACATGCAAATGAATGAATGAAAGAATATGTCTATGTGTGCCCGTGTATGTGTGTGAGTGTATTTTATTAGGTTAATTACTTCTTCTCTTTTACTTTGAATGTAATAGTTTAATCTTACATTCTTTTGATATGTTTTTCCCTCTAATGTAGTTTGTATACTTGTATTAAATCGAATGTGTGGGAAGAATGAAAGATGGAGTGATGAACGGCAGAATGTAAGACGGGTCTTCTTGCCCAATTCGTTACCCTTTTTAAAATAAAGATTATTCATTCGTTCATTCTCTCTTACTCTCTCTCTCTCTCTTACTCGCTCTCTTACTCTCTCTCTCTTATTCTCTTTCTCTTAGTTTCCCTCTTTCTCTCTTATTCTCTCTCTTACTGTCTCTCTCTTATTGTCTCTCTCTTACTGTCTCTCTCTTATTGTCTCTCTCTCTTACTGTCTCTCTCTTACTCTCTCTCTTATTGTCTCTCTCTTAATGTCTCTCTATTACTCTCTCTCTTATTGTCTTTCTCTTACTGTCTCTCTCTTACTCTCTCTCTCTTATTGTGTCTTTCTTACTGTTTCTCTCTTACTCTCTCTCTCTTATTGTCTCTCTCTTACTGTTTCTCTCTTACTCTCACTCTCTCTTATTGTCTCTCTTTTACTGTTTCTCTCTTACTCTCTCTCTCTCTTTCTTATTGTCTCTCTCTTACTGTCTCTCTCTTACTGTTTCTCTCTTATTCTCTCTCTCTTATTGTCTCTCTCTTACTTTTTCTCTCTTATTGTCTCTCTCTTAATGTCTCTCTCTTACTGTCTCTCTCTTACTGTTTCTCTCTTATTCTCTCTCTCTTATTGTCTCTCTCTTACTGTTTCTCTCTTATTGTCTCTCTCTTACTGTCTCTCTCTTACTGTTTCTCTCTTACTCTCACTCTCTCTTATTGTCTCTCAGTTTCTCTCTTACTCTCTCTCTCTTATTGTCTCTCTTTTACTGTTTCTCTCTTACTCTCTCTCTCTCTCTTATTGTCTCTCTCTTACTATCTACACCAGTGACTATGACTGTATTAACCTAGAATCAACTCTTCAGGTCAGGTTAAACAATCTAATTAGGTGGAGCAACAACAATGGCATGATTATAAATACCGATAAAACAAAATCAATGCTCATAACAACAAGACAGAAACTACAAAACGTGACAAAAACAACACTTCAGCTCTTATGGAAACATCACAGACAGAAAACGTTAGCGAGCACAAAACACTAGGTCTTATTATTGACCAACATCTGACCTGGTACTCTCATGTGCAAGGTCTAAAAAAACTCATCGCACAAAAAGTATACCAGTTAGCTAAAATTAAGCACTTCATCGATCAAGACACAAGGAAGACATACTACATATCACGCATTACAAACACACTTAGACTATTGCTCAACAATCTGGGATAGTTGCTCAGCGTCAAATACAAAGAGGCTTTACTCACTTCAAAAGCGAGCAGTAAAGCTTATTAGTGACAAAGATCAAGCACAAACAACTAACCAGCACAAACGTATCAAAATACTACATCTTAAGAACAGGTTCCTCTTCAACAAAGCCAAGTTAGTACATCAAATTCTTTCACAGCATGCTCCGCCTTATCTATGGAACCTGTTTAAACTTAGCCCAAAGTGCAGCCAACGCTTTAACAACATATGTCTTCCTAAACCTAGACTTGATCTTTACAAGAAAAGCTTTGCTTATTCTGCTGCTCATCTTTAGAATACCCTCACCCCCCAATCCTGCATAAAAAACTATAAACTATACTCCTTCCTACAACTACAAACTTTCTCAATATCTATTTGATGTTGACTACATGCCTCCATGAATCATAAAACTTAAAAAAGTTATTTTAGACTGCTCTTACAGACACCGAACTCATTATTCTGAATAGTAATGACATTTTTGTATGGTAGATAGCCATTTATATGTGTATGTAGTTAGTCATTTATATGCATTTGTATGTGTATGCAGTTACTTTATTGTTAATTATTTTGGTTATATGAGCAGAATATCTGTAGAATGTCTGGAACAGAGTGAAAGATATGATAGAAGGCAGAATGTCAGACGGACCTGCATGCTCAATTCTTAACCCTTTTGAAATAAAATCAATGAATCAATCAATCTCTCTTACTGTCTCTTTCTTACTCTCTCTCTTACTCTCTCTTACTCTCACCTTTACTGTCTCTTTCTCTTTCTCTTACTCTCTCTTTCTCTCTCTCTCTTACTCTCTCTCCTACTCTCTCCTTCTCTCTCTTACTATCTCTCTCTTACTGTTTCTCTCTTACTGTCTCTCTCTTTCTCTCTCTTACTGTTTCTCTCTTACTGTCTCTCTCCTTCTCTCTCTCTTTCTCTCTCTCTCTCTCTCTCTCACTGATCCATGCCAATGAGGAGTTGGTCGTCATTGATTTCCACAACCATCGCTATTTCTATAAGACGAGTGTTGAGGCGTGCTCTGATAAGAAAATATAGAATTCTCTTATCCAAACATTCACAAATGTAGGATAAGTAGTAATACATGGAAGTAACTACTCCAACACCAGAGAGGGAGGGGGAGGGGGAAAGAGAGGGAGAAGAGAGAGGGGTAGGAGAGAGATATCAAGGAGAGAGGGGGAGAAAAGGAGGAGAAGAGAAAGAGAAAGAGAGAGAGAGAGCACATACAGAGGAGAAAGAATGTATAAACATACTGCCTTCCCACCCGCACGGTCAGATGGTTATGAGAATTCTTTATCGTCATCTGCCGGTAATCCAACTCGGCCCCGACACTCGCGACATTTTCTCTGACCCACCCCTGTTGGGTGGCCAAACCTTAAGGACATCCTCGTCCACAGCCACTTGGAGCGGAGCCTTGCATGTGTTGGTACCAGAGAAAATGTAACCCGCTGCGTTACCTGCCCGGCATGCAGGGAACTCTCTACTGTAGAGAATGGAACATCAACACAACTCCTTCAGATCATCAGAGGAAGTACACCCCCCCCCCCCGGCCCTCTCAGACAAGTGTTTCGGCCCTATTAAACTCCTGACATTCTGGGGGGGGGGGTGTCCTCTGGATCATGACTCCCAGAGGTCTTGTGAGCTGTTGCTTTTTTTTTTCGTCCCAGGATTGAATCCGTGATCTTCCAGTTGGCACTGCACTTTGAAGTGCGTCTTTAGCGATTTAGCTACGGAGGACCGGTATTGGTTGTGACAAACGAAATTATTTAAGTTCTCAATGCTTGTTTCGCATACTCCACAGCCAGAATGGGGTCTTTTCTGCTGCTTCTAAAAGGCTTTTCAATGCCAGGTAGTCTGAGAAACGAAAACGACCACCTTTCCCAAAACTATCCTCACTCTTCATGAGGGATTCACATGCGAGTCCCGTAATGTGATGTATGTCATCGTATGCAAAAGATGCAGGATAACGTATATTGGTGAGACTGACCTCAGATTAGGGTACCGCATGCAGAAACAGCTGTACGACATCGCCCAGCATGCTTCGAAACCAGTTCCAAATCATTTCATTGGCCCCAACCACGGAGGCAAATCTGAATTTCTGGTAACACCAATCAAACAATGTCGCGCATATGACAAAAGCCGCCTAGCGCTTGAGAACCGCTACATTCAGGATTATGGGACGCTGGAACCACACGGGTTAAACTCACTATTCAGCTACACCTAACATTCTTCTTTTCAACAATTATAATCCCTCTCCACTAAGCTCCACTCCCTTCTCACTTGTTACACATAACTCAGAACCTCCTCACAGCATCACATTACAACCCCTCTACCCTAACTATAATCATCTATTTCACCTTCTCCTGGCTAGGTTAACATTGTACCACTCTCTCTCCCCTCCACGGTTTCCCCACCTACCACCCCCAGTTATGACCCACCGACCACACATCACTGGTCTCCATTTAAACAGTCTCTACCCCCTACCATGCTCATTTCTGACACACGGCGTCAGACAAGTCACATCTTCTTACAGTTACAGCTAAGTGCTCTGTTCGTTATTAATTTTTTAATAGCATCCATGTGAATCTATACTTTATCTCCTCTCTCTGTTTCTTCGTCCTGTCTGTTTTTGTATGATTAAGGCTCACGCCGAAACTTCACAACTTTGTAGTTGTTAAGTAATAAAGCTGTTCTTACATTTTTCTTAGTTTATACATTCTGGTATCTCAGCTTTACTGCAGTGCTTCGTGTATAGTTGTATACTTACACACTAATATTGTGTGTTAAAGAGGAGAGAGAGAGAGAGAGAGGAGGGAAGAGAGAGGGTAGGTAGGAGAGAAATAGCAAGGTGAAGGGGGAGAAAAAACGAGAGAGAAGAGAAAAAAGGAGAGAGAAGAAGGAGAGAGAGAGATAAGGGGGAAAGAGAAAGAGAGAGAGGGAGGGAGGAGAGAAAGGGGAAAGAGAGAGTGCCTGGTAGGAGAGAAATAGCAGGGTGAGGGGGAGAAAAAACGAGAGAGAGAAAGAGGAGAGGGAAGGAGAGAAAGAGGAGAGAGAAGGAGAGAAAGAGGAGAGAGAAGGAGAGAAAGAGGAGAGAGAGGGAGAAAAGAAAGAGCGGCGGGTAGGAGAGAAATAGCAAGGTGACGGGGGGAGAGAGAAAACAACGAGAGAGAGAGAGAGAGAGAGAGAGGGAGAAAACAGAGAGCCGTAGGTAGAAGAGAAATAGCAAGTGAGGGGGGGAGAAAACAACGAGAGAGAGAGAGGAGAAAGAGGAGAGAGAAGAAGAAGAGAGAGAAAAGGGAGAAGAGAAAGAAAGAGAGGGAGAGAGGGAAGAGAGTAGGGAGGAGAGAGAAAAAAAAGGAGGTGGAGGGAGACATGCAGTTCCACTAAAATGTCAAAAGTTGAAAGGCCTAAACATTCACAACCGGAACAAACCAAGTTAGTGAGTACTCGCTTACATCATTTATGATGCTGCTGTTGCTGTGGGCTTCCTTCTAAACAGAGAGACAGACAAGGCCATAGAGAATCTGACAGCCAGACAGACAGAGAGACGGAACGACAGAATTAACTGCGTGCTTAATGATAAAGGACTAATGACTCACATGTGTTGGACACTCTGTCGTTTCTGTCTGAAAATACAGGTTGTTTGCAGGCGGTGGTGGGGTGGGGGATAGAGGAGGCGAGGGGGTATACTACAAGAAAGAAGAAACAAGATTTTCTTTCGTTCAATAGAACAAACAATATTACATTTTTGTTCTTGTCGCATAAAGTACAACACCACATTTCTGTATGTTCAACTTTCGCCTCGTTATATCACCGTGACTCTAGCTTAAACTTTATATCAACGTGACACTAGCTTAAACTTTATATCACCGTGACACTAGCTTAAATTTTATGTCAACGTAACACTAGCTTAAATTTTATATCAACGTGACACTAGCTTAAACTTTATGTCAACGTGACACTATCTTAAATTTTATATCAACGTGACACTAGCTTAAACTTTATGTCAACTTGACACTAGCTTAAATTTTGTATCAACGTGACACTAGCTTAAACTTTATGTCAACGTGACACTAGCTTAAATTCTATATCAACGTGACACTAGCTTAAACTTTATGTCAACGTGACACTATCTTAAATTTTATATCAACGTGACACTATCTTAAATTTTATATCAACGTGAAACTAGCTTAAACGTTATGCCAACGTGATACTAGCTTAAACTTTATATCAACGTGACACTAGTTCATGTGTAAACTTTATATCAGCGTGACACTAGTTTACGTATAAAGTTCATATCAACGTGATGCTAGTTTAAATGTAAAGTTCATATCAACCTGACATTAGTTTACATGTAAACTTTATATCAAAGTGGCATTAGTTTGCTTGTAAACTTTGCCGCCTTTAAACTTAATAACCCACTTTATTCATTCATACCCTCAAACTTACTGTAAACAGAACGAAGAAATATCAGAGCGGAAATAAGAGGAGACAGATAAACATCAAGAGAAACTGCGTTACACTAGGAAAGAGGGAAAATTAGAAATAAGAGAGGAGAACTGTTCAATGTTTATGAGAAACAAGAAGAGCTAATATTTCTGAAAAAATGCCCTCACCTTATGGAGGACAACAAAAAAAAAAACGAAACAAACAGACAAATCTTATATCTTATATTTTATATCTTATATCCTTCCCGTGCCGCTAAACGTCACATAGGGCTCGTAAAGTAGTTCGCCAATTTTTCCTGTCTTCGGCGAGTCTTTCAACCTCATCAAAGGATTTTATGCCAGTTAAATTGGCCTCTCTTAATAATGTCCTCTTCAGAGTTTCACGCGGTCTGCCCCTTTTTCTTCGGCCTGTTGTGTTCCACTTGATAGCTTGTTTTGGGATTCTCTGATCATTTCTTCTCATCAAGTGACCAACATATAAACAGACAAATACGTACACAAAAAAAAAATCTTAGGTCCGCTCTGAATGAAATTCAGGCACCATCTGCGCCCGTAGACCATAGCGGAAATAGGAGACGCGAGACAAACTCGATAACTTGACCAACACAGAGCAAGACCTGTAGACAGTTTCGAGTCCCATCTTATAAAAAAAGATAGAGGGCAGACGCCATGAACCTGTCAAATACAAGTGTCAGGTGGATATATCCACTACTCAGAATATTTCAATGGAGGAAATCTTTTGAGATCTCCCGTGAGTAGCCCGTCATCGTTCCGAGCTTATGGTTTCCTCTGCGTATTTCTTGTAAGTGTTCTGGATAACCACGAGGCTCCACCACTCCTGTTTGCACCTTTCCCTTCCTCCTTCTTTGTTAGCAGATCTAAGTAAATGATGTTGTCAAGTCCATTGTTAACATCTTTCTTCTCTGTTAGCAGATCTTTGTAAGAGATTATGTTAACAGATCAAAGTAAGAGATTATGTTAACATATCTAAGTAAGAGATTATGTTAACAGATCTAAGTAAGAGATTATGTTAACAGATCTAAGTAAGAGATTATGTTAACAGATCTAAGAGATTATGTTAACAGACCTAAGTAAGAGATTATGTTAACAGACCTAAGTAAGAGATTATGTTAACATACCTAAGTAAGAGATTATGTTAACAGATCTAAGTAAGAGATTATGTTAACAGACCTAAGTAAGAGATTATGTTAACAGATCTAAGTAAGAGATTATGTTAACAGACCTAAGTAAGAGATTATGTTAACAGACCTAAGTAAGAGATTATGTTAACAGATCTAAGTAAGAGATTATGTTAACAGACCTAAGTAAGAGATTATGTCCAAGTCTCACAGTCACAGCTTTCCTCTCTGGCCAGCGGGTCCAAGATTTGGATCAAACCTTTAAAAACCAAACAGATCCTTGATTAATATCAGCCCTTGATCATCATCATGTGCCACCTCCTCACAGAAACATGTCTCCAAAACATGTTATCTCTCTCGGACTTGAAGATACAGACGATAGCATCAATAACCTGATCTGAAACATTGTTTTAAAACATGTTGCCATAGAAACCTTCACAGAGCCTAGATATGAGAGCTAGAAAATGTTCATCTCATTCATTTTCTGCCTTTTAATTTTCTTCTACCTTCATATCAGACTGTCTCCCAAAGGATATATTTCTTCACGGTCTGTTGCTCTCCTGCTTGCACGCGCCGCTGAATGTTATCAACACACAATATCTCATCTTCTACCTCATCTTTCCT